>DWPQ01002481.1:0-10564 GCA_018251795.1 Perichares adela | reverse complement strand
GCGTCGGAATAACACTGGTTAGTACTCCAATAAGAGGGAATTGATTATTTTGCCACTTTATTCAAGAGGATGTAAAGAGAGTACAGGAGATTAGATTGAATTCAAGGATGATTAGAGCCTAGCGAGATTTAGATGACTGGAAAATATTTGAACAAATTCTGTATGGAGACTTTAGGGGACTTGATTGATATTTGATTAGCTTGCTTATGTAAAACTGCTTCGAATATTCTTTATTTATTTCTTTCGACTTTTACCAATATTTAAACAGTGATCTATTAAGGATTCTGCAATGATTAGAACCTTTTACACTTGAAAATACTTGAACAAATAATGTATTGAGACTTGAAGACTTTTGGGTATTTGATTGAATTTTTATTCGATTTTCTTAAGTCATGCGAATATTTTTTATTTATTTCCTTCTACTTTTACCAACAGATAGTCAAACTGTGGTCTTATAGGGGTTCTATATCATCAAATGTAGGTTACCCTAGAGATACTACGACTTTAAGTACATAGTCGAAGTTATAATCTCACAATATCCGAGTACATACTAAGTCCTTCACACTTCTGAATAGTATTAATGAAGTTTTGGGATATACGTAACTCCGCTTCGGCATAATATCCGGCCGAAGTAAATTCCTTCTCAGCCTATACGAGCAAGATCTGTTTATTATGATTATACATCTGAATAATGTATATCACAAATTCCAAAGCCGTGATATGAACACGTGTTTCCAAGAAACGTTTGTTTCTAAATAAACATAAGCGTTTATATTAATTTACCCAGTAACCCGCACTCGCTTCATTTCAAGGAGCTTACTTTACGTTTATGCCGTAATTATCTCGTATCTCGTGGGAACACAACCAATTCTCCTTCTTAATAGTATTCTAGTGAAAGATCTTGAAGCGGTTACTAATATGCAATCATCCTTTAAATACCTTTTATAATTACCGCGTTTTAATTTTGAGGAGATAAAAATTACAACGTTTTGACTTTTCGATAAAAATCCTATTTCGATTAAAATCCAAAAAATGTATAGTGCTTCGAAAATTTAGATAAAATACTATTTATTGTACAAATATATTATCAGAATATTTTAAAACCAAAATATGTTCACATTCAAATAGTTTACGCGTTTATATTTTACACTAGCTGACCTCCGCAAATGTTGTATTGCTTTACAAAAGACTTTTTCATACCCTTATTTCAACCCCTTACAACCTTTTTTAGAATTAAAAAATAGCCTACTTTGTTTCTGAGGCTTTAGACTATGTCTATATAAAATTTCATTAAAATCGGTCCAGTATATAACTGTGGACATGGTTAGACAAATAATACGCCAGAAATTAAAATTCCAGCTACCGATTACCTGCTACCTTCGGGTTAAACTGGATGGTCAATGACTTTCAATATCACGGAAGGTTTGATTGGTTCAGTTAATGATAATTGTTTACGAACATTTTACAAATAAAATGTTAATAAACATATATGAACTATTATTTGCTGCTTGTATATGAATTTAAATAATCCAGACTGCAGAATAATCAGCTAGTCCATTATATAATAACAAAGTGGTAGATAAATGTAATATAAAACGTAAGGGATATATAAAACTTCCGGCAATCTTAACTTTGTCCTTAATCTTTACCATTTAGAACTTCGTGGAATACGATTTCAGATTGAATTAGTACAAAACATTAGGATGTAGCTAACGAAGTTATAACAAATGGGCTTGTAGTGGTGCTGTAGCAGTAATACCCCGATAGAATGCATTGATCCTGTGTGAAGTTCCGACTCGAGCAAATACGGGCGCGATCGAAATATTGGCAATTATTTATCAACCCTTCCGAACTTCCATCTAAGTTAACCCGTTGCTCAGCTGTTTCATTATTTGTCATTACGTAATATGTGACACGGAATGTGTCGGCAGACTTTGCCCTGGTCGGAAAAGCAGAGACGGTACTAGAACAAAGTTTTTGTAAAACATTGTTTTTATGTGTTAAAAGATCCTTGCGATCGGTACCTGTTAACCTGACCTAGCATAGCCTTCGTGTAAAAACAAACCAGTAAGTTCTTCAATTTATTTAGCTACTTATATTACAAACGCATAAGTACTTTAAATTATTTATTTATTTATATTTCGATTGTCAGAATGATAGTTTCTATATTTCGCGCCATCATAACAGTCAATTGTTTCTTTACCTTTTTAAATTACTTTAGTTAAATTACCAAAAATAGTATTATTTATACTATGTCTAATATTAAAAATGGAGTTATAAGGGATTCTCACAAGGGTGGATCCAGCCTTGCCGCCAAAGGAGGGGTCACATAGTCGTGATCAAGTCACAAGAAGTAATAATTAAATTTTGATAGATACAAGTAAAAAGTAGGCATTTTAATAAACACTGAAAGAACTTAAATAAAATATCTATTGTGACTAAACATAAATAAAAACATTATGTTAACGATTTTAACCAATGTCCACCTATGTCCTGGAGCCCCGGGGATGCATGCCCCCATGCTCCCCCCCCTCCCTCTGATTCTTACCCCCTAATACCCCTCAGCATCCATCCGGCTCATATTGAGAGAATACGAGATCTCAAACGTACTGCTGAAGACTAATTAAAACTAAACTTTTTGAATTTAGGATTCGAATTTAGAAAATCTTTTATTCGAATCCTAAATCGTAAAGCGCAGACGCAGATACTAATGACGTCACGCGTTGTATTAGTTTTGATGAAACAAAGAAGAATACTAAAATTAATTAACGACAAACAAAATACGTAATTATTAATTTAAAATTATTTCCATTGTCATTAGTAACCCACCGCTTAAAAATATAATTAGGTAAGTAGTAAAATTTAGCAAACATTGTATTAACTGTCTATATTGTTTATTTATTATATCCATATTTCAAGCCATCACGTAATATTTCTTGCAAAGTTGTATTTAAAGCTGTATTGAGTTAATCATTACATACTTTGGAAAAATGCATATTTAAGAGTTTCAATCCCTTTCAATATATAAGGCCAGTAGGATATCTACGGCTTACGATTACGATGAAAAGATAAACACACGAGTTTTATTTCCTAAAGAATTTCATTCGTCCGATACTTTTTCGTAGGACGCCATAAAATTTAAAAAAAAATAATGTTAAAGTATTAAAAAGGTACTAAATATTTGCAAATAAAAAAATATATTAACAAATAAAATATGTATTGTCTCCAACCATGTGAAAAAGAAGTGGTCCAGTAACCTGACGTCAGAATGTCTGACCCATTTCTTTTTATGTTTTCTCACTACTCGTCGAGGTACTAATTAACTTATCTTAGGTATCAAATAGTACCAAAAAGGTACTAAATCTTGATAGTCTCCAAACAAAAAATATCGCACTTTGTCCAGAAGTTCTGACGCTAACCCTTAATCGACTTCACACCCTCCTTGAAAATCAACTGTGTTTGTTTTGTTATATATTTCAGGAAACCCAGTAATAAATGTCTTCATACTACCTTTAAAATACAATATTTATCTTCCGAACTTACCTACGCATTGAATTATACATATTCATATATTTATTTTTACTTTATAACCGTATCATTTCTAATGTTGATTTCACACCCCATGACTTTTTCCATTAAAATGTGGAGCTAGAGAAAATTATTAAAATTCATTAAATCTAACTCTGGCATCTTGTATCAATACCGGTGCATGACAAAGTACCTAGAATATTCCATTATAAGTTGCTACGAATGACGTACCCATGAATAAAACAAATTTTGCTTATCATGAACTGTATCGACAATTCTACATACGTGTTTTAATTGGAAAAACTATCACGCTTCGGAATTTATATCACGCGGGTGATTTGTCACAGATTACACACGACAATGCATGAGGTCCATCCAATTTTACGAAGTTGTGACAAGCACTCTAGTTTAAAACTAAAACCATTCCCATTAACAGTAAATAATTTTAGAACACTAAATGTTTTACCCGAAAACCAAGTTTAATGTTAAACTTTTAATTACTTTTCATTTAGTCCATGCCGACGGACGTTATCCTCGCTGACCTAAATCAAGTATTTACATTATTTTCCTGTACATATCGATCCATAGAGTTACTATACTAGAGTAGAAAAACCATAAGCCTGCCTGTGAGTGCTAGTGTCCAAATAGAAAGAGAGGCAAAATGAGGGATCCATACTTGTCTTTATGCAAAAAAGGGAGATAGATGGCCCGTCTGTTGTCTCTATTTTTAGATGGAAACTTTGCTGGCTTGTAACACACACATCAGTCCATTTAATTTTAAGTAATCTGTAGAAATGAAGAAATTAAAAACAAACGCGTACATATTTCACAAAAAACAAAACCGTGACATTACATCAATAAAACTTTTTTTAATATATTTCACTATATTGTAAATAATTATCGTGTATAAATTAATTATTTATAAACCGCTTCAGATCTTGGTAGAGTTTCCCGCCACAATTATTATTATTTATAAACCCCTTTTGATCTCGGTAGATTTTCCCGCCATAACTATTACTCCTATATACAGACTATTAATCCCACAGAATACGTAAACACTAAGGCTCTAGACAGACTGACCGCATTTAAACTGCAATTCGACTGCAAATTGCAGTTCAGGTGCAGTTTGAAAGCAGTTGACACGACTGCAATAGGACTGCAAACCATGAATGGACATAGATAACAAGATAATTTATTTCCCGGTAATGTGTCAGAAATACCTTTGAACACATATACACACACAAACAGGGGGTGCTTCTGTTCGCTACCTGCCAATCAATATAAAAAGGGGAAACGTAATAAAAACAATAGTATGACAAATATATCATATTTAATCAAATAAATTACAATTAATTAAAATTAATAAAGTACCGACAAATAATTTCGTTAGTGGCGCGGAATTCAAAAATAAATTTCATTAAATACCCATAACACATTGGACTAAACTTTAAAAATATCAAATAATTATATACATAACTTTGCAGAACAAAATCATGCCTTTGTGCGACTTCTGTCTTAAAAAAATCATACGAATGAAAAAAAAATTAAAACATCTAAATGCTTTTCTTAACATTAGAATTAAATTTTATACAATATACAAGAATATAGTATTACAGTACACATTTAATAAACGAAATGTATATTATCTGCATTGACTACAAAAAAAATGTACATATTTTCAAAAGCTAAAAAGACAACACGCAGAGATAATGATTACTATAATTAGGTATGTATAATCTATAGTGTAAACAGACCATATAATGAAAATTGATGTTTTTTTTAATTAATAATCTGTGGCATGATACTTCGAAAGCTTTGACACGTTACGCAAAAAGTTGCTGTTAAAAACTATTAGATTTTCTAAGGGCACAATTGATTTCATAAAAATACTAAATTTTGGCGTTTATTTATTATTTTATCGATTCATTGTTGCATCAAACTTTGCAACAATGATATCTGATGCTAAATCTGTTCAATTAACGTGATTTGATTCAAATTTTTTCGCAGCATTCAAAATAAAAATACCTAACAAAAAAATATACATTGGCAAACATTTCATGAGAGCAATGTACAGGGAAAACATAACTAAGTGAGTTACGGTTGGAATGATTGGAAAGTTTTGAAGGTAACGACTTTATGATGTAACCGATCGTTGGGTATCTATCTCACTCATTCTAGGTAGGTGCGAAAGAGAGCATGCCACAAACGATTGCACTAGATTATCAGTCGGGTTGGAGATTAGGCGAGCCGTATAGATTGGATTATTTGGAAGACCGCTGAGCCGCAAACTACGAAGATGAATAAAGCCAATAGCCAAGGTGCTACGGGGTATTGGTCGTCCTTTTCCTGGAAAGAAAAACACAAGGGCTTTGTAACATGGTGATAGACTTTGTAACATGGTGATAGACTTATATTGATTAGTATGAGATGTTAATGTTGATTAGTAGTTATATTGTTTCTTTTTTATGGACATTTTGGCCTTAGAAGCCTTATAGGTTCACGCGGAAAGAGGCGAACTGGGAATGCTCAGCCAGAGATACTGAAAATAGCGAAGAGTTAGTAGAATTTCGAAAAATAGGGGCTGCGAGCATCCTAAGTCCATCTTCTATGGTGTGATAAGTCAGATAGGGGTTTAGTTCAAGTAAATTTTGGAATGTAAGGACCATATTTGATCCTTTATTTTATCGTGGTTTATCCCCTTGGATGTTCAGTGGCTCGGGGGAGCGGGTGTGTTAAGCCGGACTCTTATCGGCTAAACGGTTTTTTTCCTCGCACCATGGCCACTGTATTTAAGCCAGACCTTCATGAACATTATGGAGAACACAAGTGTGCAGAATTCCTCACGATGTATCCTTCACCAAAGCAAGAGACAATTAATTTGTAATACACCCATAAATCAATAATAATACATGATGTTGTTTGTAACTAAGCCTACATGTACCAACATTTAAAAAACAGTTTGTAAGCATGGCACACTACGCAAAATATATGCAATGCCTGATAAGATAAATTGATTAACACGCTTTAATCCATGCCCAGAAATATGATTAACGCCGATATGGTTCAAATCAATTTCCAATGCCATTCATAAACAGTGATAAGAGTTCCAATTTATTTTTAATTATATTTATAAATCCAAATACAAAATATTTAATCACTTATGAATCTTGTCAAGATATTTATCCCAATATAACGTCAGAGTCATATTTTTCTGCCACTATCATTTACTTACTTTATGTTATCATTAAATTACTTTATCAATGAGAAGATTCGTCAAAAGAAACTCCTCGCTATATGAACAAGAATACTTTGTTGAATGTACAATGTTCTGAGACATTATTTATACAATTCATTTAGACTAAGAGATATAGAGAGAATGGAAACAGAAGTTTCTAAAATATAGCTAATACGAAAAGATTTGATATAAGAAAAAAAATTGTACTATTTATTAAGAAAAAACAAAACAGAACTAAGGTTAGACAATCTCCTTTAATGACATATTTAGCACAAATTGTCATTAGTAGACTATGTCCGCATAGTTAGCAAACTTTTAAATCACATTAGCAAAGCATTATGGACTTGAGTAATTTGTAAATGGACAGATTGAGAAATAAAGCATTTTGTTAATTAATCCATTAGGCATTAAATTTGGCCTTGTGATAATAAATACGTAAAAGAATTTATATTTAATTTCTGGGTAATGTTTAAAATTTTGTATACTTTAAGACTTGCTAAGGAGATTTAAGATTTTTTATTTATTTCTAGCTGACCCAGCAATCCCCATTTCGCCATACAAATGAAATGTAGTGAAAAGTTGGGAGTTGGTGATGGAAGGATGAAAGTGAAGGGTTGTATGTATTTTAAAATACCACATCATAAAAAAAAATGAAATAAATTTAAAAAAATAAATAAAAAAAAAAATGTTTGGAAACATAGTTTATAACCTATTCTCAGGCCTACCTGTAAAATTTTATAATAATCTGTCATCCCATTTCAGATGAGTATGGCAACTAACACTGTGACATGAGAATTTTAGATAAGATAAAATATGGTTAAATAAGAGATATTTATTAATTTATCTTTAAAGTTCTAAATATATTATTACAAATATTCCACATTAATTATTGCCTTTGACAGCATTGGTCAACTTAATATCTTGTAGGGAAAATATCACCGCTGTTTCTATATTAAGAAATAAATGCAAAATAAAAAGTTTACTCAAAATGGCGTGACCTGAATGCAAATTTAAACCTTCATAAATAAGGTCAATATAAAAAAAATAAACAAGGCAAGCTAAATAAAACCCTTTAACAAAAATAAAATATTTGCACAGATAATAAAAACCTAAATTACGATTTGAAATAAAATTTGATGAGCATAACACAATATGTTATTTCAGACTTTCACCAAAGTCATATTTAGTCCTTGATAAAAGTAAACAAACAGATTAAATAAGCCTTTGCAAGGTTATATAGACACAAGTGTATTTCACGGACAATTAAATTGTTATTACTTACAATGGAATGAACTACGCAGTATTGAAACTATGTATTAAAACTGATAAACAGGGTTGTGACCAGTTTTCTTACATTTTAGTATTTTCTGTCATGGATATTTTGTATCAATTTTAACTTTATATTTTAAATTTATAACACACCATAGACAATAAACAAGAAATCAAGATAAAAAACTAGTCTGTTCTAAGATGCTTTTAAGATATAGTGCTCATTCATGAGTAACTGTTGCACTGAACAAACTAAGGGTTTGAATAGTTACAAGTAATATTTTCATGTGTGAGAGGATTTTGTTTTTTCATGTCAATAGTTGGCCGAGTAGACAGGCAACTCTTAGTGGTCATTGCATAATGTATATTGCACAGAATGTTAACTTGGAAAGATGGAAATCGAAGCAGTTATACATTCAGATTTAAGCTGATCTTTCGCTTTACTTTTGTTTTTATTTAATTTACCATGTAACTATAACTATAATACCATTTACCATGTACCTAACATTAGGCGACAATAATGTGTTTGTAATATATAAGTTAGTTAGTATATAAGTTAAGCTATTGATAATTACTAACAATTAGTTTTCAACTAATTACAACTAATAATTACAAAGTACATTTAGATTTTACCTTTGTGGATTTAGGGACATTCCCTCTCATGGTGATGTTTTTGCTAGCGATTTCATTCGCAATACGCATCCTTTGCTTTGGCGCCATTATTGATTTTAGTTATATTTGTCCTGGAAAATAAGAAAAAACATTGTTGGCATAATCAATCTCAGAATGATTTTAACAGTGTTGTTACACTGTTGTAGAGCAGTACACAGCCATCCAGGATAATGTAGAACCAATCTACCTAAAATATCACTATTATTTATGACTTTAATTGCTTAATCTATTAACCTAGATAAGCCTAAAGGAATACCGGAAGTATTCCTAAGTAATAAAATTTATACTCTATTTATTCTATTTTTCCGGAATAAGTAATAAAATTTATAGTGTTTATTTATAAGTAATGAAAGCATTGTTCAATATATTGATCAGGAATGTATGATCATCTCAATAAATGCAGATAATAAACTGAACTGGTTTGCCATATTGCTTATCTCACATGCCATAATACCTATTACAACATAGTAGTTTGTTTTGAATATTAAATTACTTGTAATCTTTAAACATTCCCTTAGATATGTAAATACTTTTTTAAAATATAATTGATTGTGTAATCTACTGTATCTACACAGTTCTTGTAGACTTGAATATTTTAAATGGGTTGGATCTTAACTTAAGTGAACCAGATCTACTTTCAACATTCTGTTCCAGGCTAGATTAGATCTTTTTTCAAAAGCATAAATGTTATTACTTCTTTAATAAGTCACATTAAGGATTTACAGGCAAGTTAAGGTAAAGTTATTTTTTAAATAATTTAGACACTGATTGCATTTACATCATACTACAGCAAAGAAACAGCAACACCCAAATAAGAAATTTAGTACCGAGGCCAAATAACACAGAAAACTTTTTAAAATCAATTAATATTTAATAACAGACATATTTGTTGCTTAGCCAAGATAGCCTTGTAGCAATATATACAGTTACATGAGGATAAAAACAACATATACTATTTATGGCAATTGGTGAAATTTCAAGTAATGACATATGTTGAAAAGTAAAGCTCTGGAACAAGTCTCTTTAAGAGATTTTAACCTAAGTATATTGGTTTTTATTGCCTTGATATTCGACATCTACGCATGAACAGAAAGAAAAACTATATAAACAGGTATTGTGAGTAATTATATATTCCATTTGTGACATTTCAAAAGGTTTAAAGAGAAAATAGTGAATGGGATCCATACGCATAACGGTTTGTAACTCTAAAACGAGTACAAACAAAAATGACAATGCTTTCCTGATTAGCAGGTTTTTGAATGTCAATAACCGGAATTATTTACGTAGTTATGTATAACTGAAAATTAGCTACGTTTCAAAAATTCTTACTACTTTAATCTTTAATATTGTTGTTTATCAAAACTAATAACTTGACACGTACTTTTCCTCTGCATAATTGGTAAATAGTGTACATAATACCAAGAAAAACATAGGTTGTTTGTTTAAACAGGTGCCCCCATATGTTAGCGAATTTGATACGAAATAACTGCGTAGTTACCATTCACGCCGTATTCCAATGTTTAATAATTAATTTTACAACGATTAATAGCAATTCCAACAAATCTAATGTTGATTTCGCAGCAAATTTACTGATTGCAATCATTAACGAGAAAATGTTCTAGATTTTCCGTATCACAAATATTGAAAGTTTACAAGTAACAATGAAAACAATGTTAATAATTCGTAGAATGTACTAAGTTTTACTTCATTTGATAAAAAAATAGCTTAATACTTACAAATTTTCCTAAAATTAAAGGCTTTACAGCCAAACGCACAAACTCACTTGACACGTAAGTAAAAAGTGAAACGGAGAACGATGCGATTGATTCGAGACAAACTTCAAAATTTCCTAACTTCAAC
>DWPQ01002480.1:0-10565 GCA_018251795.1 Perichares adela | reverse complement strand
CTGGTGCCTCTCCGTTGTCCTAGCCAACGTTATGATGCTTCTCCGCTACCAACGACACGACACTCCGCCTGAATGACAGCCATCCGTCATTTAATTTTGTCTCTTTATTCTCTGACGCGCATCAAACGCCGTCAAGCTTCTATAAATACACACTGATATGCACTTTCAAACGGCCGTTAGAAATAGAGGGATTATTGGAATGGGTTGTAAGCGTTCTTCGTTACCTCACTGCTAAAATAATTATGTAGTGGAAAGTACGTAGCTAAGCCGATTGTAGAGTTATTTTGGCAAGTTTATGACACTTTTGCGTTTCACTTGGCTTTCTATTCGATTGGTATCGGATGATGATACCACCTTCCCGTGAGCTCCAAACTATAAAAAGGGCAAATGGATATCACAGGAAATAAAAAATCGACGTCTGGATATATCACTAACAGCAATCTTTCCATCATCTTATTGGAGAAGCCTGGTACAATATGCCCCAGGCGAAACAGAGAAACGTATCTTGCAAGGTTATAACCAAAATTACTTTGCATTAAACCTAAGCGAGGTACCTTCAGGATTGCGGTTGAATTGCTTTTAGTAGCTTTCAGTTGAGGTTTTTAAATCCTGTGGTTTCTGTGTTTGTGTATTTACCGAGCAATGGAAACTCATTATCATTTTCGCAAAATTATCTCAAAGATTCAAAAGATTCGCAACGCTCACCGATACTTGGTTCTTCTATTTGTACTATTAGTTATAAATAAACTAGTGGACACGGAACAATTTGACCTGAAAACCAGCTACTAGACCAGGACTATAATTTTGAAGAACATTGCTTCTATGTATCTCATCAGGTTGAGCTAACGTACGCCATGTAAGCGTTCAGGAAACCTATTTTCGGCGACCTTGTCGTAAAATAAACTAATATCTGAAAAAAATTTTAAAAAAATAGGAAAAAAGTTATCTATTCTCATTCCAAGGTGTATGTTTAAATGAAATTTCATCACAATTGGTTCAGCGGTTTGGCCATGATAACGTAACAGACGGACAGACAGAGTTACTTTTGCATTTATAATTTAACTATAGTATGGATTACAATTGCAATTACCATTTTCTTGGCAAACGGTATATTTTCATCGGGGCAGATAACATTTGATCTGTGTCATCTTAGCAAACGCCTACACTAATGCTATTAGGCAGATGACTTAGTCTGTCTTAACTTTATTATCCAAGTCTATCAACCCGCTCTTAGCCAATATATGGATCCTAGCCCATCTGTTCATTCTAGCAATAACGTTGGATGGCATAGATTTGATAACAAACATGTTTGATCATAATTTGAACGAGCAATCCAAATAAGATTAAAAAAAATATATATTAATTTATTTGTGTAATAACTTGGGTATAGTGTCAATATACTTCATATGTTGCTGCCACTGCCGTTTCGAAACGGTGCTTTGTTAGGAGAAAAAACTGCGAAAGAAACTCATCAGCACATTTTTAAACGGCTTTTTTAACTTATCCTGTTTATTTTAAGATTAATCTAAGGCAAACACTCAACATTTTCAATAGCTTATCACTACTTATAAAGCCAAAGTAAACACGACGAATCCCAGTGCAAGTGAAGCTGAGCGAATAAAAAAAGAACAAAAATATTGTACAATGATAATTTTTATATTATGTTCTTCGGTTTATAAAGTTATAAATGGAAGGGGAAATGAAAAAATGAACGTAGAAGGAAATAATAAAGTGGAATTGGATTCGAGGAAAATAATGGCATAATGCCATGAGATGATTTATTGACGGCAATTTCAGCTCCCGTTTGGTTACACTTGAGTCGTCAGTTGAATTTTGCAATAACACTACGGGTATCCATTATTTTATTGAGCCGACGTGTGATCGTACCGGTCATTGAACCTTTACGTCTAGGGTGGTTATATAGAAACTCGGAGCGTCTCCATGTTTGCCAGATGAATGACAAGGGCGTTACTGCGTATTTGTCAAATTTCCATAAGATTTATTTACCAGCAGTTCTAACCCGCCTCGGAAAATACTATCAGGATAGTCTCTAAACTATGGATTTAGAAACCGCAGGACAATTTAAAGGTATTTGCTTCTAAAATACTTATCAAAATCCATTAGTCACATCGTTAAAATAGTTTAGTTCTATAATCTGTTGAGGTATTGCGTCATTAAAATTGGATTCTGACATTTAATTTTAAGTGAACAGAACTTTGGGTGCCGTGATTAAGGCATAACCTTTCTGTGTTATTTGAATTGGTCCTTAATGTAAAATATCTAACTATCCATAGTACTAAATTTTAATTTTAATACATATTACTATGTGAAGTATTATCACTTAATGCATGCAGCATTTTCTGTGCAGACAAAATATCGTTTGAACTAGTCATTCTTACGATCAACCGAGAAATATATAATGCCATATAACGAAACACGACACGACACGACACCACGACACGACATACAGAGCAGGGTAACTTAAACGCTGCTTCGTTAAACGTTATCAATCTGTTTAGCGTATTCTGTTTGAATTTGTGTCTTGAATTAAATATATTTGAATGCTTCCATTTCGCTGTTCAATGGTCAAACGCCACTAAAGTATACAATTTTAATTAGTTGAAAGTCACGCGATGTCACTGCTCTAAGCTGGCTTTATAGTCACGTAACATGATTCGTTAAATCATTTTATGTGCATTCATGAATAAATTATTTCTTTTAAAACATTATTAAAGAGAATTTTAATTTTTAATGAATAACTTTATTATATTCTTATTTGAATTAGCAAATATGTAGTTTTCTCGAACGTAGATATTTTTTTCAGTATTGAATAATAATTGTTATTACCTACTTAATAATAATAGTTATAAAATTGCCAAAGTAGAAAACTAATTAACTAAAAATAAAAATTTATTCGTTTTAAATAATAATTAACAGCTCGTATTCATACGTATTCGAGCGTGTTATTTCATTATAGTTATACATAGGTCTGCTGTTATCACGAAAATACTAAACTTAATCCATATTTATTAATTAGAAGAAGAAGAAGAAGAATCATTTGTTCCATTCCATTATTGGTACCTCAACAATATTTGGTACAGTTCACAACAATGATATCGTTGAATTCGACATTGCAATTGCAGAAGTACAAATAAGATGGAGAGGGTTTGCACTCAGAATATGGCGTGGGATAAAACCACTATTATACAACCACTATTATAGGCGAATCAGTCGCGCGTAAATTATCGCGCGTATCAAATTACGCATAATTATCTTATTTAATATTGTGTGTGGATATTTCAGCTCCATTTATTTGAGTTAGATTTTAATATTTTTTGTTTCTATTTTCGAAAACGAAAAAAAGAAACGAAAAGGTTGTTCACCGTTTCCCTTTTTTCTAAATTAAATTGTTTTACAGGAATTCATATTACTATTCAACTGATAATATTATAATGGATTCAGCCGTGATCAATTGTTAAAAAAACAATAATATTTTCTACCATAAAATTCAAAATATTCATATTCATGTCATGTGTAGGTGTAAAGTTATTTCATGTACAAAACAAAACAATGTGATATTATAAGAACCCGTATAATTCGGCCCCTTTTACAGAAATGGTTTTGTTGAGATCTTTTATTCTCGATAAACAAAGAAAATTTCCGCCAGGCGCAGACTGCGCTGTTACAGATTAAATAACAAATGTCAGAAACAATCCTACTTTTGTAATGAATAATTTGCTTAATGAATAAATGCGGTTCGGAATTAATTAGATTAATGCAAGGGTTCATGTTGATAAATTCATTACTTTACGAGGGATCATTAGAGTTATTGGTGTTCTACAGTTATTTCTTCAACTACTGAAATGCGTTTAGTTATTTGTAGGTTAAACAGAAACCAGTAGCCGTGTTTTTCCGCGGTCATATGCTGAGCGTGTGGTTGTATAATAGTTAAGCACTGTTATTTTGTTAATTTCTGTTTTCTTCTGTTTGTTATTATTTATATATGTGTGTGTATGTTTTCTTTTCTTCTGTATATATTGTTGGATGTCTTTGGATGAATAAATGATTCTTCTTCTTCTTTTCGCCATTTTTAATTTTTTTCCATTTATTTACCTTTGTGTTTGTGACGTGCATAAGTGTATCAGTGATAACTACATGAATAAATGATTTTGAATTTGACATGTTAGTGGGTTAGATATATTTATTTATTTCTGAACAACAAAAGAGGCAGGAACGCCAGATCTGTCTTGCGTGGAAAAATATTCGAATCGAGAAAATGGTTCAACCGAAACGTGCTGAACGGGCCTAAAGAAGTTTTCACTTTAAAACACTTCTAATCTAAATAATCTAAGTATAATAGTTCACACATTACATTTAGATAATTATTAATCCTATGGCACAACATTTGTACCTGTATAGCCACCCTCACATAATTATTCTTCAGATTAATATCTCTCGGTTATCAGAAAGACTGAAAATAACCTTTTTTTATTTTAGGACTTAATTTTCACAACGCAATAGGTCTCTATAACGCTTTAGTAACTGCAATTAACAAATGTAATTGCGTATATTGTACTGATAGCGTTAAGTGACGATCACGCGAGTTCAAACACTTTTCCCCACCCAAAAAAGTACTGAACGCGTTTAGAAGTTTTTACTTAAAAAAAAAGCCGGTAATTTAATTTTGACACTTTTTTTACACTGTTGTTAAGTCAAACTTTTTTTCTTTCCCTCTATAACTTCTGATACGAGTAACTAAGGTTATTTGTTCCGAAACGTGATTTACTGGGCGAGCGGGTACAGTCACCAAACAACGGCTGGAATTGCTGTTACTAAATCATAATACAATATAACGGTTATACAATGTTTCCTTATCGTAAGTCTTGGTTAAAGTTACGTTATTTTACGAATTTTTATGTGTCCATGTAAGGATACTTTTTTACTTAATCTATACAACTAAATATAATTGGAGTGTCTGTTTGCAATAAGATAACCGTTTTTTACTAAATGCTTAAGTATAATTACACGGTACATATACCAAAACAACAACTTTTTAAATTTTCGTCTGTCTGTCTGTTTGTTCCGGGTAATCTCTGGAACGGCTGGACAGATTTTGACGAGACTTTCCCTGGAAGATAGCTGATGTAATAAGGAGTAACTAAGGCTACTTTTTATGTTAGAAATCCCGCGGGATTTGGATTTACGCGGGAAACACCGCATTGATTTCCAAGCGGGCAAGGTCGCGGGCACAGGTTGATTGATTTCGTTTATGGCAGTTGTGTCGTTTTGAAATTAACTTGAGGTGTGAAAATAAGATATGAAGAAAAACATGAAAGATGATAAATCTATCTGAATAAGTGTCCTTTAATCACGTCAGATATTATTAATGTTCAGGTCTGTATAAATTATAATTAATTAATGAATATCTTTTCTTTTTATTCGTACTTAATGCAGGTACATCATTTCTGTTGAAAACGTAATAGAAAGACTTGTAAGCATTAATATTGTATTATTTATTTTCCGTATTAAATTAAGTTGATGATTTATCTTAAAGGGAGTCTTGAACATGTGAATGTTTGTTAAACATATATTGTAGTTTAGGAAGCAGTAGTAATAACAACAGAAGAAACAAACGAACATTACAAGTTCAATTATAGTTATCAGCGATATGCATTTACATTGAAGCCGATGTTGCACGCAGCGACTGATTTATGACGAACGAACCATTACACATTTTGGGTTCACCAACGAATTTAATATTAATAGTTTATAGCAATGTATAAATGAAATGCAAGGGTTATACGTGATAGATACGTTATTCAAGAACATTGAGAACATAAACATTGAGTTTAAAATAATGTATTGCAGTTCAAACTTAGGGTATTTTGTAAGAACAAAACTATGTTTATTTGCACACCTGTGCCGCAGGCATATTTTTTTTGATACTTCAGAAATGCTACATATTGAATTCGAATCTTTTAAATCCACTTATATATAGAAGTCTTAAAATACAACAAAATAATTATTATAGGTAACTGTACTCTGCATACAATTATAACGCTAATATGGTGGCAGCTAACATAGTTAGCACTCTTTACGTGTGTACCGAATTAGGAGGTATTAAACATACACTAGCTTACACGGAGTAGGTAAATAGTCAGTGATGAGAACAATTTGACGGATCATCTCGTTTAAACGCGTCAATTGCGCCATCTTAAGTTCAAGGCTGAAATTATTTTATAGTAGGAGCACATTGTACTTAGAAGAATAAATTGGGTAGCAATAGATTTGATAATTTGAAAGGAAGGAAGCAATTATTTTATCGTTAAATGACAGTATCAAATATGCGTTAATCAAGAATTGTACATACCTACTGTAAAACATATAGCGACGAGAAAAGATTTTCCTTCGCGATATGTCGTGGGACACTCACGACCCACGGCTACTGGTTTTCAGTGTGTAACTTTACCTTTTTCTGAATTTAGGACTTTATTTAAAATGAGTGCCTACGCGCAGACAAAGTTGTACACTGGCAAGCGGAACATTGAATACCTTTTGAATAAAGAGTGATATTTCTACACTTGTTCATTCATCATCATCATTTCTGTGTCTTGTATACTTTGAGCGATACAATGACTTCCCATCATTTCGCTACTTATCGCCTCAAAATTAAAAATACAAAATTCCTAGCCGACATCAGGAGTCAAATCGAACAAAATGTAATTCAATACGGCCGTGCGCCTTCGTCATAGTTACTCGAACCGCGAAATATTTCAACAAAAGAACGTTACTAATTGTTCCGGTTTGAAATTCACAAAAAGCTTTCGTACAATTTGCAAGCAGATGAGAACTTTGCAAGTTTCACAAACGAGGGTTTGGCTTCCTCTAATTGGTGACCACGGGCCTCAGGCGCAGTACTTTTTGTGGAGGGACCTGACCGTTATTGATTGTTTAATAATTCACTTTGGCAAAAAAAACATATAACTTGTATTACCTACATTCAACATAGTTTATTCACCGCACACGTTCAAAATGTATTCGACACTTTATTATAAATTTATTTTTCTGTAACGCTTTCTAATTTTTGAGACTGTAACGCCCTAATATTGCGAAAATATATTGTGAGTGTGGGACCTTAAAGAGGAATAAATTTATATAAATCGTTACTATATAACTTATAGGAATACTTCTATATTTGTAATGTATATATTTTACTAGCTGACCGCAAACTTTGTCTCGCCATATAAGTTATTTGTAGAAAAATGGGGGTTGGTAGTAGAAGGGTGAAAATTAAGTCTTGTAGGTAATTTTTGATGCCACGTCATAAAAAACAATGAAAAAAATTTGCCCAAAAAATAAATCATATGTTTGGAGTGGGCCACTCTTATCACTAGTAGGTATAAAAAATAGTTTACAACTTATTCTTATACCTACCGAATATACCTACATATACATAAAAATCGGTCGAGCCGCTTCAGAGGGGTGTGACAACTAACACTGTGCCACGAGAATTTTATATATATAGAAAAAAGAAGAAGAAGAAGAAGATAGGTAAGCGTACGTTAGATATTATCAATAGTCAGTAATACATATGTAAACAATATTCTGTTGACGCAGTTCATGTTGCATTTAGAGGTTATCGTAGACATCTTTGTTCCGTTACAAATGTAGTCTAACTTAGCAATACAGAAAATGCATTACTGTGTATCTAATCTCTTTAATTCATTCGATAGAAATACCAGGATTGTGGTTTGAAAGCGCGTTTCTCGCTTAGTGGAGTACATCCTTTAGTAAATTAGTACCACTGTTCCTAAATAAACGATGGGTACACTCAGCCCCACCTAAGCCTAATCACACACAATTTAAGTTTAGTCGCGGAACATTTAGAAACTGTGAAACAAACAGTGGATCTAATAATCGGCCATTTCTAAGTCATATGAAAGTACAATCCACTGAAACTTACCGTAATAGCATCTATTATATGAACGCGTCTTACGGTATAAGGACAGAGCTTACAGGGAATCTAAGAACAGCCGCTGTTACTACCTACTGATTATAACTAAACTGAAGTAGCTCTATGTGGGAATTTTGACAAGTATTTTGTCACCGGTGATAAATGATAATGACAATGGTGATGAACTACTCATAAGTGACAACTCAATGATGATGAACGATTTCTGGTAGATACTAGGTATATCCAACCGGATTGTTAGTGATCTTTTCTATCGAGCAAACGATCTTGAGTTCGCTTACTGAAAATAATATTTTTGTAGTGAATATCAACAAATAGTACCTAAACAATTATTTATTAAGGCCACACCACCCCAAGCTCACACAATTTACTGCAATGTAACGCTTATATTTGCAGTCCGGGTACCGAATGCCGAGAGCCGGGTTTCCGGGATGCCCGGGTGCCGGGTAAACGATCATTGAATCGTTTAAATAAAAGCGACTGTGACACATTTCTCGAGCATACGAATGTATCTCGTGTCTTCTAGATCTGACTATAAGACGCCATCTTGGAGCGCCAAGGAGTTAAAAATATAATGAAGACTTACATGTACCAAAATATGACTACTATTTAAATGTTACTACTTTAGGTTCAACGTAACGGATTTTTATAACACTATTTTTTCTATGACGTTAAAACGCACTAAGTCATCTTTAACTATTTGTTTAAGTGAGTCGTTGGGAGGCGGTGATCACTTACCATTAGGTGGCCCGTTTTTGCTCGTTTGGCAAGTAATGGTATCTATAAATATGTTAAAATGTTTCTGAACGCTCACCAATCATAACTGTCCCAATCCCGGGCCTGAGCTTAGGCCTGACCTTCCGACAATGTAGAAGATTTAGGTCAATAAGTCCACCATAATGACCAACTGAACATAGCTAGACGTAACAAACCTACTACTTATTTATAGACAACTTTTCCTTGTACGTTTCCTCACTATGTTATATTTTATCGAATCGACTGATAATTGATTTCTAATACACAAATACCTTGAAAAAATAAAGGTGCGTGCAGAGTTGAAACCTAATGCATGAGAAATGAAATTCTGTGTATCCGTCTTACCGATTCATTTAAGAGAAACCGAAGGGAATAAATCACGTTTACCATTAAAAATTTAATACTTTAAAATTTTCACAAGAAATGGAAGACACTCCGGGAAACATTTATGTTACGGAAACCATTCGAGTTCGTAATTGTTTGTTTCTGATGGACATTTTGCTGTTGGCCCTAGCGGCCTTTACACCTTCACGCGGACAGAGAGGCGAGCTTGGAACGCTCAGCCAAAGATGTACTTAAACTAACGAAGAGGGGGTGTCAATAGGGGAGTGCGTTAATGGTGACTTGATTATTTTACTTAAGTATCTCGGATATTTATAAAATTGTCCTCTACTTTAATTCTATTGAAGTTGGACTGTTTTTATAATATGATTTCATACAGTTTTGCAGAAAACAAGTTCTGGTGAAATGTACACCATCTAGTATAATCCGTTTATGATCGTTCAAAATTCAAGGTAAGCAAATATAAGATAAACTACATCTCTAAACTTAAATAATGCTTATACTATCTTTGTTTTTGTTACAGATTAACTGAATAGACGTAACATCTTTATATTCTCTTATGGTTCATTTTTTAAGTCCTGTCAATAGGCCTAACTACAATTGGATGAATTTAGTTATGTTTTTTTGTTACGGGTACTCACGATTTTGATATTTCATGAGGATAAATTACGGTCACGGGAAACCTTGAGGGGGCGGCCAGAAGTCATCACAGGTGACATGGCTGGTGAAGGGATGTGATGAATGTCGTGTATGATATGGATAAGAAGGAAGATAACTATTTGTCATTAGTGTTAATTGTCATCAGGTTCAGAGTATGTCCGCACCACTGCAGCCTCACGTTAATCATGATCCATGAACTGGACCGAATATCGATGTAAATCGCAAAAAGACCGGTAGAGTTTAATGAAATTATACTCTGTAGGCTCCACCGTCATGGCGGTTGTCGCAGTTACGGGAACCGGGAAAAACGCGATGTGATCACATGAGCGGCAAATAGAAACGGAATGTAAATTAATGCCGGTTAGTACATATTTAATAAATAAAACAACCTACCCTATACTGATAGAACATCACAATACCCTTTATATTTAAAATGTTTTGAGTCAGCGACGACATTAATTAAAAATCATAACTTATCAACCCGCGTCACAGTCTGACAGGGTGACAATTTTTCAATGGACACTTATTCCTTCAATAACGACCTAGCTGACAGTTTTACCACGACATCGTTAACTTCAGGTAGGTGAAACAAGTATATCGGTTAAACGAATGTTAGAGCAGAACAAACTGTTCACATTGTTTATCGCGCCTGTCATTGTACCGTCGCGGCGTCGGAGGACTGTCAGTCAATTGTTTTTATATTTTTGAAGTGAAACTTCTTTAGGCGCATGAGGGTAAAATTTTTACAGATGAAACGCCACGCCGGTATGCAACGGAAGTGTCGGAAAAGAGAGAGAGAGTGATCGAGACCGATTGAGAGAGAGTAAGACAGGGC
>DWPQ01002479.1:0-10566 GCA_018251795.1 Perichares adela | reverse complement strand
ACTGTGTAAAAAAAGACTACTTATGCCACGGAAAACCGTGCGTAAAATGCGGGTTTTTTGCACACTGTGCTATAAATGTTTTTTCTTTCTTTCTTTCTTTCTTTCAAGTAGAAGAAGAAGCCTTAAACCTCTCAGTGTGAGAGGAGACTCGAGCCCTGTAGTGGAACAATTATGGGTTGTTATGTGAGTACTATTTTATAGCTCTATATTTCATTATATCGCTTTACTTTTGTTTGCAATATAAATTCCTCTCTGATCACAAAACTTAAAGAATTTTAGAACCTCTCTTCCAACTGAGCTGTGAAATCCAGCTTTCAAAAACACCTGGATCGCCGGTTATTTTTCCTGCACAGAACAAAGACTAAATAGACAAAGGCATTCCACATAACTTCTAAAATGCGCGTCAAGAACCATGATAAATATGAGCTAGGAACTTTTCTATTCTTTTTTCTTTTCATGCGATGATGCTTGAGGGAAGTTAGCTTTAATTATTTCAAATTACTCTTTTTTTGTTCTTTTCAATGGTCTTAAAAAGCAGAAGATGATTTTTACAAAGCTTATACGGACCTCACTGAATTCTAAACCTGATCTTCAGAATGCCAAAATTATCTAAAAATGTTGACAATAAAAACAAAGGATATTTATATTTAATACACATCCATCAACTTAGAGGTTACCACTGTCGGTTCTCATTTTATAATATTTTTTATACATCGCAACAAAAGCATTTTATTTAATTTTACAACACCCAAAGCGATATCAAAGCTTACACACTAGTTCAGTTATGTCGACCCTAAATAATAATATATGGTTCAACAAAATGATCTACAGTAATAGGGTGGTGTTGCTTGGCAGTAAATGTTTCCACTACCTAATGCAATATCTAATAATGCTCTCACCCTTAAAAAATTATGTCCCTTTTTGCTACGGATGTTAACAGCCATCGACGACCAAACATCATAATTATATCCCATCTACATACTCGTACGATAGATATAATACGATACGATACGATACGACACGATAGGATACGATACAATACGATACGATACGATACAATTTTACAATTAAATTTTGTATGTCTACTTATATGTTTAATCTAGTTAAAAAATATTTCTTAGGAATTTAACTTGTCTAAATTAAGACTTCGTTTTCCCAATCGTCTAAAAATTATATCCTTATAATTATATACTTCATTGCCCAAAATGAAAAAACATAAATAACAATCGGTCTTATTCCTATGATAGCTAAGCTTTAAAGGTACATACTGCCTGTATGTATGTACAATAATGTACATACATAAAAATATTGTATCGAAATTCGCATTCTAGATTCCTTTAGATACAACTATTTTCATCAAAGAATCAATATATACGAGTATTTCGAAGACATCTGCGACAAATCTTTGACGCCCCAGTGTGATACGCGGTGGAGATTAAAAACCTGCCACAGTAAGACAAAGCCTTCAACCCCGTTCGCTTTTAATCAAAGCCTTAGCACGAACGGCTCGAAGGAAGTGCCCCGTTTCGAAAATTAAATTCCTCTCAAAAATTGTTTGAGACACCGTTCTGTTTGGACTCTGGTGAGATTGAAAGATCGGTTGTTGGCTTTCCTTGTCTCGCTTTATTGTTTTCTGGAACTCGAAATAGAAGTTAATAACTTGCTGTTTAACTATAAACACTGAAATAACCGAGAAATATTTCAGAGTGATTCGGTTTTGACGTCGGAAAATAGTGTTAGAGTTATAAAATTAATCAATAAACTTCATATTGTTTTAAGTTTTATTGGAGTCTTGTGTTTAGTGTTTTAGTTACATGTTACAAATTTTATCTGGGTATTGAATGTTAAAAGTAAAACAGGTGTGCTAGAACTGGCAGTCATCATTGTGGAATTATAATAATAGATGACACTACTATTGGAGAAAGAGGATAAATAGAAAGGGAATAAATAGTAGATGACCAATAATTGTAATAATTCAAAATTCAAAATCATTTATTCATACAGGTATTCTTGATACTCTTATGCACGTCATATTTTGCTTCTACTATCGTTTCGGAAATTGTATATTATATATTTTTAATAATAATAATTCTATATTTGTATAATGCATTGTACTTTATTTATAAATGCATCCTAACATGTATGCTACCTTATACGCTAATTTATACATACCACAACAAAAGTTAAACTGCGGGGTTACAGGTTACTCCAATTAAGAAAGTTAAAGAAAGAAATGTCTGGGTTTCATTAAATTCTGTACAGTATTTATAAAGGTTCACTTAACTTTAATAAAGTCTGTTGGTTTAATCAACTTTTGGTTATGTATAGGGTACACGTTTATTCAACTTTATTTATTTATCTACACTAATTTTATAAAGAGGCAACATTATGTGTTTTTATATGTATGTTTGTTATGTTTTAACACAAAAAGTTCGGAACCGGAAAATGAAGTTTGGCATAGTACAGCCTGAAAAAGGACATAGGCAATTTTTAATACGAAAAAGTTCTGTAAGAGATTTAAATAAGGGATGAAAGTTTGTATAGAAATTACTGCCCTAATTTCTTTTATCCTACAATTCCCGCGTAGTCGGGGTTTACGCGGGAAAATCTTTGTGACACACTGATTTCCATGTGGGCGAAGCGGGCTCAGTTAGTGTGCTTATATCAAGAAGCAATCTGTCTACTTGTTGTCTTTAATGTCACTGCCGCCCATTGCCGTTACTGACACTAAAGACAACATGGACGCGGCATCAGTCAAGAAGTAAGCGGAAAATAAGCTTATTACTAGTCGCTCTCCGACACTGCAACCTAACGTCGAAACATTTTACGGTTAATTATAGAAGGAGGTAAACCTCTTGAGGATGACAGGTTTCAGGATGACAGGTATGTAAAAAAATCCATCCGCCATGAATACCTTTGGGATTAAACTACGAGTATGTTGTACAGAGTTTAGCGAGAAGGAACCCATCATAACAATAATATGTTAAGTTTCTTTTCACTACTTTAAATTTTATTTACTGTTATTATTTCAATTATTATTTTCATATTGACATTTTTAATTGAATTTGTTGACATTTATCTTCTATTTTAATTGAATATTTTAATTGATATTGATTAAGGTGTTTAATTTTAATTTTATCTTAATTATTTAAAATGTTGTGTTACATTTCATTTCAATTTTAACTAACATTAATTATGGTAAAACCGTAAAAAAAAAAAAAATATACATAATAAATAAATAACCTGCATCTGTTGTTCTGTACGGAGCATCATGAGCAGTTGCGGTTGGCGTCGTCATAAGATGAATAGAACTCTTCACCATTTATAAATTAAAAATATTTTGGCGGTAACTGAATATATATTTTTGTTTTTGAGATTGTAACAACAGCCAGGACTGACGTACTTATATGTCGAGTATGTGTTTGGTATTTCAGCATACTCATAAACTTTTGTCACTAACGGTGTTCTACGCAGCTTTCATCTACGCTACATATAACTTTGTAAAGAGGGAACAATACGTAACAACACAGGGGACTAATTTATTTACCCGGTACTGGAACGTAAATATGCTGAACTGTAACCTAAATAAGCTGTTTTGCATAACAGCAAATTTTTAAAAAGCATTTTTTACGCGAACTATATTTATCAAGGATGCGTACTTACCTGTCATATTAATTTATCATTGAACAATTCCCGCATTTATCAATGAGGAATTCCCGCATTAATCAGTGAACAATTCCCGCACGTATTAAGCTACATAAGCTATATTTGCCGTATTTAATATTTTCTTCCCGTATCTCGTACAAATAAAGAGAGTAAACGTACACTTTATTAAGAAAGTGTTTTTAATTATATATTAAAGTGGTCAACCGAGGACAGTGACACTGGCAAAGCGGCGTTTTAGAGTGCCGCACTCAAACGGGTCCGAACGAGCCACGGATCACCGTTCGTCAGCCTGCCTCTTTGATATTCAGATGAAATTTATTCGAAATAGACGCGAAACTCGTATTATACAATGACAATTATTATATAAGCTTCCATTATCCTACTAGTTTATCTAGAAATCGTTTAGTAAACATGACAGGTAATGGCTATAAATTTTTCTATCAAATACAAAGAACGATGTTAAATATTTAAAACAAAATTTACTTGTAAATATTACTAATAAAGCTTTTTATATCGAATTTGCTAAAATAAATCCTATTTGTGTGAGATGAAGATATACATATTAAAGTCACTGACCTCTACATTTCGAATAAGATATGTATTCGATTTAATATTAGGGACATCTTACCCTTTCTGCCTCCATTTAATGCAGAACCCACGACATTACGTATTGACATTTCACTATCTACCTACTGTTTTTATTAATTAAAGCGGACTCAATCCTAGCATAACGGCCACGAACATTACTATGCAAATTTATTATTAGGGTATTTTCTTGGCATCCGCAATGTGACACACATTTTTTATATTTAACTGTAGCGGAGATATGATTGATAGTTGACCGTTTAAGTATGGGTCTCTTAACATGATTTACAAATAAATTCAGCGAGTATATTTTTCCCAAACAAAATGTTACCGTTGTAACATTTATGCATAAGAAATGAATAATATTAAAGAACTTGTCTTTCATTAAATTGTTAAGAGAGTAACAATAAAAACCATAAGAACTAATTGTACATGACTTAATGATAAATTCTCAAGATAACTCTCATTTATATTAAGATTTTTTGTTTCGTTATCCTGTAAATCATTTTCAACTTGACGGCTCTATCTAATGACTTGCCAAATAAGCACAACAGAACATAAATGTTAATAATAGTTTACAAAACAAGCGAGATAAGACGGATGTCTCGTGATATTTATTAACGTGATACATTCCGATTTGGAAAAGCAAGTCTATACATCGATGAACTTTTCTTCAATAATCTGATCTAAAATAACCTGCCAATACCACCTGCGTTCGACGTAAGTGGACGAATAATATGAGCCAAATAAGAATCGCAATGTGTGCAGATTCCTTGAATGTAGTGGTAGCTATTCGTAGGTTCGGCTATTGATTTTGTCCACCCCTGAACGCACACACCCCGCTACACAATACCTACAACCCGCCGAACTGTATTGCCCATCTATTATTATCAATTTATTGACTGCTCTCAAAATATGAGATGAAATTTAAAGGTGCCTTCGTTTAGTATGACTAAGTACTTCTTGCGTTACTGTGCTGTTTTATTTTGCATGTATTTCATTATTGTTTATTAGTGTGCAGGTATTTTATTATGGATTAGTCACGCAATCCCGAATCTTGCATAAAAAAGTATGTAAAGAGTCACCACCTAAACTGATCTTTTGGGACCTTCCAAGAATTTCCCTTATAAGATACCTGCCAACGTTGTGAATTGTTCGATAAGATGTAATTAAGTGTTTGAATTCAGAATTCTTGCAACGAAAACTTTCCATGGAGGAAACATACTATGACGACATAAGTATAGTGTAACGTCATTAATATAAGGTTATATTATCCTGTTCGTTTCTGTTCCATTATTGAGGTCGCACAATATCTGAATTATGCTGGTCGTAAGCGTTGGCAGACGTTACACACAATTGAAAACGACGTAGTCCAAAATACATCATTTAAAATAATTTTACAGCTTACATATCATAATAATGTTCGCGTACTCTACTTGTCTATCTATAATTTTTAGAAAATGGTTGAGGTATGCTTTACAGAATTTATCGGCAATATCTATACTAATATATAAAGCTGAAGAGTTTGTTTGTTTGAACGCGCTAATCTCAGGAACTACTGGACCGATTTGAAAAATTCTTTCGGTGTAAGATAGTCCATTAATCGAGGAAGATTATAGGCTATATAACATCACGCTGCCATTATTAGGAGCGAAGATATAATGGAAAATGGCGAAACAATGTTGGCGGGGTCAGCTAGTTACTGATAAAAGTTAAAAGAGGAAGGGCTTTATCTTCCTATAGTGAATTACCCTCTGAGATATCGCACTGTTATAACGAAAGTGACGTAAGTCAAAATTAGTTGGAAAATTAAAGAATTTTATTCTCTTGCACATGATTCTCAACTTTATCATAGCTTAACTTTTGTCCGTCAGAGCTCTTAAAATCAACTTTTGAAATAATTATCATAAAACAAAGTCCCCTCATGTATATGCCCCTTTTTCTCAAAATCTAATGAACGGATTTTTGTACGGTTTTTACTTAAACATAGTGCAATACTTCGAGAAGGTTATAGGCAATAGTCCATTACGATTGTATGTCAATTGACTAAAATATAACGATTAATGTTAAAAAACCTCGCATGCTGGAAGCTTTCCACGCGGGCGAAGTCGCGGGCACAGCTAGTTTGAAATAATTTCAAGGTTTTTATCAACGTTTTACAAAACATTTTTAAAACGTTTGTTTGTCTTAATAACTCATCACGTTTAACTCCCAAGCAAAATATATCTTCAATTAAATCCTACATAATAATTTCTTCGGCTGATTTCCTCGTCTCTGTCATTGATATGTTTCCATGATAAATGCATTGCACACAACCGCCAAACATTTTTTTCCTCCAAGATAGTCAGTTGAAAGCAAAAGACTGGAAAGTTTCACACTGTAATTAGATTGAATCGACTACAATCGCCGTTAGACGGGAAAGGTGGAAGTGATGGATGGCATCGATAAAATATATAATCTCAGCGAACGTTCAGTAATTAAATACGAGAACAATCAGGTAAAAAATAATAGTTAGTTATTAGCTACTAAGTATAATTATTTTTTAGATTGTAATTGATAAAAAGTCGTTTTATATGTTACAGATACGCCCAAAAAGTAAAGGTACATCTACCTTTATTATAACAGCGCTAAATTGCAATAGGAAATTAAAACAATTAGGTAGTATATTAATAGGTACATAGCTAATTATGCATACTGATTTTAAAATTGTAAAGAATATAAACTGTAAATATTTTCCAACATTAAAATACTTGAGTACGTTAAGTCATGAAGCTTATTCCTATTCTCATTCTATGCATTTTTTAATTTCGGTACAAAAAGTTTTTGTTTTAGTTTTAGAGTTAGTTTTTTAACAATCATTGCTTACACATAGTACCTAATCACTGAACAGATGAAGATAGTAAGGTACTTATCAATTTTATTAAGGGTTAATAAATCAATGATATCTATAATTACGTATTTCAGAGCAGAATGTAAAATGCAGGTGCTGTTATGACTGTTAATGAATTAATAATTAGTGTTAATGAAATAATGAAGAGTAGCGCTTTGTAGCTATTGATTGTAATAGAGAATATACATAAATATCCTGAGGATATGCTGAGCTATCATAGCACTCTAAATGCTAACCTTTTACCATTGATGAAAAAATATTCTGTTGAAATAAGTTTTACAGATCGGCTATAAACAAAAGTAATGTAAATAATTTCGCATGTTTATTTCGGATTGATGTCGACAGGTTATTTGTTAACGTAAGTATTGGTTGATTGAGTAGTCGTAGCCTAGTGGTTGGAACGTTGGTCTAACTATTAATTTTCTAAATTATGTGCGTATTAGAAATTAATTATCACTTGCTTTACGGTGAAGGAAAACATAGTGAGGAAACCTGCACACCGGACAGTTCTCCATAATGTTATTGAAGGTGTGTGAAGTCTGCCAACCCGCACTTGGCCAGCGTGGTGGACTATGGCCTTAAACCCTCACAGTGTGAGAGGAGACCCGAGCCCAACAGTGGGACAGTTATGGGTTGTTGTTGTTTGTGAATGAAAGTATTTAACGATTAAATACAAAATATCATAACCTACAGGCTATTTTGTAAAAATGCATGACATTCTATAAACAGTCGCATTATCACGAGGTACCCCGTAAAACAGCTTTACGGCATTCGGGTTCTTACTACTGACGTTTATATTGACGTAATGTAAATTGCATTTCTTTTACCGTTAATTTATTTACAAACGATTGGGAAACTCAATTTACGTAAACTATGGTAATCCCCCAAGCCGAAAGATTTAAATCTCGGCTAGACAAACATTTGTCATTGATAAATATTAGTTCTATAATAATAATAATTTTATTTTCGTTTGTTGTTCCAAATGTATTCACTAGCCAAGAATTGAATCCGGCACCCACTGCTTAGCAGGCAGGCTTACTGCCAAGGATCATCCAGGTTTTTTTTTGCTTTATAATTTTTTTGTATTGAGACAAAAATAAAGCTTACCCGGTGTGAGTTCCAATTTGTCTATGTGGTCGCCGAGGACAGACGCCCAATGTTGCAGCTGGTCCAGGACGCCCCAGGGCGTGGTCATTGCCACGGTGAGGATCACCAGCGTGTGGGGGAATGTCTCCGCGCTCAGCGCGAACTTGAGAAGGTTTGTGTGCCCTGGATCACCATCCAGGACCCATACACTGAGTCTTGTGTGATCTGTGGACAATGAGTTGGGTTAACCATTTATTACTAGAAAGTTTATGCATAATGCTTGCACAACTTTATCTATACAACAAAAACATTGCAACTCATAGCGGTGGAGACTTTTATCTGCCTAGGTCAGTGGTCGGCAAGGTGAGTCTACGCAAATGGCTGTTTGGGTCCTTAAGTGAGGCTCTTGCACAAATATCCACAGAAGGTTTGTACTGCTTATTTATTTATTACACTTTATTATACACCTTATATTATTTTTTCTAATAAAAGTTTACTAAACAAGCTGTTTAACAAAAATGTCAAAACTAAAAATTCTTTAAAGAATGACATATGTAACAATAAAACACAACATATTTATGGATGACCCATTTCCAGACCAAGCTCATTAGACAATGTGTGAATCTCTAAAACAAAGGAAGTATCTATTAGACTCAATTAAAGTTGAATAATTTTGCAAGCCATGAATGCATTTCAGTATGCATAAGTATTTGTGAAACAGAATATTTTTAAATGATACACTGACTTAACATAATGTGTAAGATCTATTGTGTTTAATATTATTGGTATAGAAATGTCAGAAATATGAAAAATTGTGTATTTTTACAAAATGAATGAGTTTGCATTGTGTTAATGAGTTTCCAGGATTATATTTCCATTTTCTCTGAAACAGTGACAACCAAAAATAATGTATAAACCAGTAACAATAACTTGAACACTGTTCAATATTCATCTAAATGTCTGTTATATTGAAGCAGTCAAAAGATTTTGAAAATGTTTCAATTCAATTCAATTCTCAATCATTTTCAATTCTAATAAGAGTTTTATGTGAAGTGTGTTGGAAATTTGCTCACAGTACAATATATTGGAACAAATTATTTTATTTTAGGATGTTTGTTGTTATTGAGACAAGTGTGTTCAATGACACATACAATTCAATTCAAATTTCTAATGTGTAATTTGTTTTACCAGTAACACCAAATGGATAACCACAATTATTAGCAGGGACACCTAATTAATATAAAATGTAACTAAAATATTTTCACAATTTACGATCTTACTTTCACCATTTATTTATAATAATCAATAAATCGCTACTATTATATTTAAGCTGTAAATCATAATGATTTATACATGTGTTTGAGACCAGCATAAACCACAAATTTGAAAGCTATGCATTAGAAATTAATGATCACTAGCTTTGCAAAGGAAAACAGCATGTACACCTATACGGGTATACAACTGAGAGTTCTCCATAATCTTGTCAAGAGTTTTCCAGTTTGCGTTTGACCAGCGTGATGGACTACGGCCTTAAACTGTCACATTGTTAGACAAGACCCAAGTCCGGTAGTGGGACATATATGATTAGTTATAAATGAGTACCTTAGCATAGTCAAGCACTAACTTGTCTTGTGTAGAAAAAAAATCACTTAACAAACCGGCAGCCTCCAGTTTTACAGATACTTGAAGTCTAATACATACCTTAGTTTGTTGATTATCATGTTTTAATCAACAAAATACTAATATAAATAGTGAACTTTCTTATTATACATACCATCACGATATTCATCTCTGACGTCTATATACGCGTACTCGAGAGCAGACCCCTTTTTAGGGTCCTCGACACCTTGTAATTTAGCTATGAGCGTAGTTTTGCCAGTCTCATTATCACCCAGTACTAAGACATTTTTATTAGAAGGTAGCTTCGTATTCCCTGTGTTCTGAACTTCTTCCAAAATAGCAGACCTGAAAAGATCATTCACGGTTCACATACCCAACACGGTGATGAGATTTAAACAATACGTGCCACGGTGAAGACACCAGCTACTTAGCAAACAAAGGTAATACGCCGAAGCTAGGTCACATATTTCTCAGGTGTAAGACTTGACATCACGTAGGTGTGACACATAGGATTCCCTATATGGATGCTGCATGTTACCCGTATATTAACAGTAGACCGTTACCATAAGTTGTCCTTCCCATCGCCATTCTCTTTCTTTTTACTTTTAAGCCCATTAGCTTGGCCGTTTGTCTCCATTCTTCAGAAATGATAGAAGATAACAACGGCACAAGAGGCTTTTCTTTCGTTTTCGTTTCGGCCGTTCATACGTCACTTTCAC
>DWPQ01002478.1:0-10568 GCA_018251795.1 Perichares adela | reverse complement strand
CACCTCAACAACCTCACACGGCTCTACGTAACAATTGTGCACACCGTTCTACCTGTGGATTATTATGTCAGCATTTACATCACTATATGGACACTGGTAACATGCCCTTGCTTCGCTTTAAGGAAACTAATCTTTACGTTTACAAATAGTAGTCGCACTGAAAAAAAAACTTAGTGTCCTATGTTATCACTCATTTTTTTTTTATTTCTGATCAGAAACAAACAAGTACACTATGGCTACATATGATAAATTAAACATGTGCACCTGCTTTATATAAACAATGCGCCTATATACAGTAAGCAATTGAAAAAAAAATCCTGATCGATTTAAGAATTAACCTAAATAACAAAGCCAGGTAGATAAAGAAAATCCTATGGACAAGAATGAGTGCCTTCGAGATTAAATTGCGCAGAACAAAGCCTAACAACCTACAACAGGAGGAACCAAACGCCATAACCTTAGCCGTTTTCCAGAAATGAACACCAGATGCAAGGGATGTCGGCTTGAACTAAAAGATTAATGGAGTCCATCACCCCCTATTTGTTGTTGATATTATCATCGTCAGATAGACAGACTTCGTTTATAAGCACGTCGTGATATTGAAACTCGTTCACAGGAAACTCAAACACGACTAATGACGACTGGCTTTGTAGCAATATCAATGACGTATGTAGTACGATTAGATAGATAGACAAAACGGTAGATATTTCGGGAATACGAGTACCTCATGTTGAACATGTGTTTAATTTGACCGCCGTGACGTTACGTGTGAAAGGGTATGGTTAGTCTGTGGGCGTGGTTAGTGCTACTTTTAAATTACGCCGTCAATCTCAGTACTCAGCACAATACGATTAATCAATTTCAAATAGACTGACTGATTGCAATTCTGTTTATTTTATTTCTTTAGACATACATCCCGAGAACCAGTGACCATATAAAACCTGCTAATGTTTACCTGTTTGCTACATACATACGCGTTGTAATCTACTCCCATATTAGCAACACCTATGTTGCGTAGGACATGATATACCACTATGACATTATGGGTTGCAAAGACTCGATAACAGACACTTATCTGTCAGATAAATATGTGCGCCAATTGAATTCGAAACCTGGACCTCGATTTCAGGATTTCCATCTGGTCTATAATGTGTTGGATTTAAAATATGTAGGTAGTAGTGATTCTGGGTAAGTTCCATCGTTGTATCATACGATGCTGCATTAAAGTATCTTTGTATTTCTTTCTTAGAATCATATTTTTCACAAGAGCCTCACGTTAATGGCAAAGAGGTATGAAGTACAAACGATATCAAACAATGCCATGAAATTGCTTGATATTCACTTCATGAAGTTACATAATACTTTTGTGATTGATACAATAGAGATTCCGTCGGTAAATGCAAGTTAATACGTCATACCCATTAAAACCACTACAACATTTATATAAAATAGCGTATAATATACGCTTTCGTTACAATATGTAAGGTTTGTGTTTACGTCACAAATTCTTCTTCAGTCGTAATTTAGAGCCCACTGCGCATAATATTTATCTTCACGTCGTGAGAATCCCGTTACTCTCAAAGGAATACGTGATGCCTACGCTTCCGCCCCTTCTTGTAATAGTTACCTAGCTATATCAACAAATTTATTTCCTCTGTTACGTATTCGCTGTGTAACAGCCATTTACACATATCCCTGGCTTCAACGCATTTGAGACCCATCGGCCCACCGATCTCTCTTCGTATTTACGGGCTATCGCGTATTCCATTGCGCAGGTTGCTCCAGTAAAGATTCGTGGAGGAGTTAATAGCCAAAACATGTGATGGAAGTTTTTTTTTCTTCGTATCCATGGCCTTTGATAGAGTTACGTAAGATCCGACGATGACAATAGAGAAGCCGTCAACTTAAGTACTTCCCAAAAGTTTGTCACCAGCTGTTTGTCCATCATATCGACAAGTGTCTCAACTAGGTCCGTAACTTCCGTTTGACACAAGCTGTGGCTAAGAGCGATACTTTTACAAGATCCTATTGAGCATAATTAGAATTTGAGTATGTATGGCAAATAGATAAGTATTTCATACTGTATTATGGTTTTACATATTCCTCGCATGGCTTACATTTTTCCTCTAGAACCAACTGTGAAATTCGAAGCGTTTCGTTTGCTTTGCCAGAGAGACCGTAATAAGCGGATTTTCCGCTTCGTTCTCATCCAAAAATGTGATCGCTTATTATCAGGTCAGTCCGCGTGAAGCTGTAAAGGCTGCTAGGACCAACAGTGACATTTCCAGCACTAACTACTATGAAGCGCCTCGTCTGCTCGTTTGTGGGCTACTGACACAAATACAAACTTTCCTTATTATACAGTAGATGCTGCTTGTTCTTACAATACATAGGTAGCACATTACGTTAATGGATCTTCTGTTTCTGTGTAGATAATTGTAGTGTTTCGCTATTGTTCTTAAATGGTTACACTTTCAAGGACTGCACTCGTCGTAAAACGTTTGCTAAGAAGGCTCTACTTTCAATGTGCCGAACTATTAAACATAATTACTTACTTGCATGGACAATACAGAGAGTGATGTAGGTAAGCAGTACAGTGCAGAGCATTAGCTAAATGACACTGTTCTGTTTGAAATCAAAATGTATCTGGGGCAAAGAAACGTAAAACGTCTTTCAGTTGTCCAATATGTCATTAGCAACTTACCGTACAACGAAACCTTGACGATACTATTTTTTACTCTTTATCCTACACACAGAAAATAAAATTACAATCATAATACAAACAGAGCTTAGTATAAAAGGTGGTTTTATTACTTTTATTGTTCTGCTACCACAGCCTTTTGACATCTCCATGTTATTTATACATATGTTTTATATTAAAATTTAAGGTTACAATTTTATATATTTACTATATATTTCTATATGCAGTGATACCTATCATAGGAATAGTAAGTATACAATAATATTAAAAACAATACTCTAAAAATAGCGTAGCATGATAGGAAAACAAAATGAAGTCAAGAATAAATATAACCTTGAAAAAGTTTTCAAAGAACAATTGTAAGGAAATAATATTGATAGATGAATATCCAATGATACAGATACAATATTAGAATAATGTAGCAACTCTTCAAGTATTTCAAAACATTTTTACACTTCAAAGCACACAGATTAAATAACAAACTGTTACTAAAGGCCATAGACATTTTTACGAATGGTTAAACCTCAAACAGATCTAGGCGAATTGAAGTCGATCACAGAAGCGTGGAAAATTTGGAATATCTCAGGTGTATCCACCCTTACATCTGCTGGCATTCCCTTTACGGCAGAAATAGGTGTGCCTCGCAATGTTATACCATTTATATTTATGTAATACTTATATAACACTATAATATTCCACTCAAATAATAAAACACACTCTTTGTAGGTCATGGCTATTCGAGAAACGCGTCGTAAACAACACTTGCTCCTAATATTGTTATCTCATAACGTCTATCTTAATATTATCGCCGCTAATACTTTAATCTTACATATCATATATCTTGTTATACAAGTTACTCGCGTGTAACACAATTTAAATTGATTTGATTAAATATGCTGCTCGTGTTACTTCATTTTCCGAATCAAGTTACGTAGCTACTCTGTTAGAATTATTTTTTATTCATACATGGTTGTCATTTAAGACATTTTCTTTCTTCATATAATTTATTAGTAAAATGTCTTAAGTGCTTCCAGAACCATCTCATGTGGAATGGAATGCGTCGATCATTGAATGGAAAACACAATTTCCTATAAATGTTTACCAATAGTTATTGATCGTATATTTATTTACTTATATGAAGATGAAAAGTAATTTGTGGTTTTAAGAAAATATTTTACGTAAACGAGTACGCTCTTCCTTTGTGTTTCTAAAATGTTCAAGAATCGAATTCTGTTTACAAGTGGGCGGCATTCAGAATAGAAAAACAAATCTCTAGAAAATATATGGTTCTCATTCACACGAGGCAAGTGTAGTTCAAATAGATGGCATTGATAATCTTGAAGCGTACAATTTATAATGAAACGTTCGTGTATACAAAAACAAGGTCTTAGACTTGAAAACATACAGGTCGTGTATTTGCGAATTAAAGTCCTTGATTGCCACTGAAAAGAAATTTACAGCTACGTGGTTGCAACAGAAAATAAATTAGGGTTAATTATTATTACATTTATCAGTTATAAACAAACAAAATACGAATCAGAAAATATGTATTATTACACAAGTGATCTTATATCACTGTTTAATAACAACTAGTTTAGTTGAAGGCCGTATTTCCCAATGTTTACAGATTACTTTATTTATTAGTTCCATCTGATTATGAACCACAGTAAACAAACATAATGCGTGTGTGTTGGCACGTATCATAGTTAATTGAGTCAAAAGAATGTATCGCGTATAAATGGTTAAGATTTTCTGAGAAAAAAAATATTGTACGTCATAAATTACGATCTCATAGAAGGTAAAAGGTAATGAGTCATTAATCGCCTGTGTGCTAAAGGTCATCATACATGGACGATATAATGAATTTTCTATTGTTATAAAACACGTTTTTTTTTTGCACACGACAGGTTAAGTGTCAAATGAATACTAGATAGTCATATCAGCTGAACAAAGCTAAAAAAATGCTATTCCAATCGTTGGAATCGTATACTCTTTTTTTTTGTTTCGAGGGGGAACCTTCAAAAGGTACCCGGTGCCCTAGGGAGAGACACAAGGATATGTGGGATTTCTACCGCACTAAAACCCCCTCGGTAGCCTTCCTCAGCGCTGTGTGGAGGACTCTGGGATCTCCAAAAGAACACAAACCTCGATCACCCGTTGTTTCTGTTGTTATGAACTAAATGAACACACGATAAAAATAGGGCTACAAGTTTTATGACTATGTATATAACTTTCAACTATGAGAAGTAAATCATTTTGCTTTTGTAGGTTAAATTTAAATTTAGCAACGTTAAAATTTTCAAACCACAATTTCATGTAACGCATATGGCGTCATTGTTCTAGTTATAGGTTATAACTTCGGCTTTTTAGGTCGAAATTTCGTTACGTATACTCGTACACTAGATCGGTTTTATGCATTATGAATGGTGTATAAAAACATAACATGCTTTATGATTACAAAAAGCCAATTCCGGTCCGTAGACAGGAATAGCAGCCTCGATTCATTTTTTATTAAACTACTTAACTGGTCAGATAAAAAACCGGCGAACGGCACGGCGAGAGTATAGCCAAAAATAGATACTAAATAGATAGGCAACATTTTATCAAGATCAGTTTAATAGAAGTATCATTAACGTTGAGTAGTGTCCCTAACTGTAATATGAGTTATCAACATTAAAGGATTAACGGATTTCGTGAATTAACTACGATTATATGCTTGATACTTAACATACTCTCTATATGAGGTGAATGATTTTTTATCTTGATGTCAGTTTATAAAACGTTGTCTGCATTCATGTTAAATATAAATATTAATGTATTCATGTCATTAATATATATTTTATTTATTTATTTTTACGTGAATATATGACAAACGAGCAGACGGGCCAATTGCAAGAAATTAACGCCGACTATGTACGACCATAACACCAAAGGTATCCCTGATTCGTTGCCGGTTGATATAGAAGAAGATAAAAGAGATAGAAGATAAAAATCTTTCACAGTTGAATCTTAGAAGAAAGGGTGTAAGCCAAAAAAGGAAGCCAGGAAGGTGAACAAACCGCCTGTAACGAGTAACGTTGGAATTAAACTGGGTGGTACAGAGTTATTTACTAGAGTACGGGACCCAGCCTAAAGTGCGTCTATCGTATGAATATCTGTCTCTCTTTATTTTAGTGTATTAGACAGAGACAAGTACGGGTCTTCCCTCTCTTTATATTTGTTGGATACTCGCACTCATAGGCTCTACGGCTCCCCTATGTATATCTCTATGAGTACAGAGACCAGCAACCTTCAACTGTAGAGACGTAGAGCTATAGCTTCTTCCGTTATTCAGCATGACTCACAAAGAGCAGATGAAGTCTGCTTCGAAGATGGATGAAGTCCCGTTAACCCGAAATTTAATATTCTTAAACATTATACACCAAAAATAAAATTCATAAATTCCAATCGTCTGATATTACACTTCACCAAGGTAACACTCGCCGCTTGCAAAATCTAGGGCAAAGTGATATAAAAATACAAGCGATTCTTTGAGCTAGGAAAGTTTTTTTATTACATGAAAGCGGCTTTTTCAGTTAGTGTATCGAATTACAATTATGTCGAAGACACGAATGTGGGGATACATTTTTATTAACTTTAATTTCCAGTTTCAACGTATGGTGTCGTTCGTTACAGGGAGTTTTTGTAGTTAGTTTTGAACATAAATTAAATAATATCAAGGTTTACAATACATTTTGTATGCTGTAATTTTACGTAAATATGTAGTGTAAATACCGCCTGTATCGAAGATTTACATTTGACTTTATAATTACTAGAAGGAAATGTGTACTAAATATCAATTATTTATACCAACATAATTTTAAACTTTGGTCATAAGTACCTATACATTTTAGTTATGATACGGGTACTTATGATTACTTATTACTTACGGGTACTTACGCCGTGTCTACGATCCGTGCAGCTGGATCGAATAATATTGGCGTGTATATCGTGAGTACCCATCGTAATAATACGTCATATATAAAGTAAACAAAAGTAAACTTTAAAATTATCCCCGCTTACGCGCTGGGGAGGAAATTTGATTCACAAAATTCTAGTTTAGTACCTCTACTAAGGTTTACTAGGAATTAATGCTATATTTTGTACGTAACCACAATGACGACGAACGCGTTACAGCAGTAAATACGAGTCCGCATCTAAGCGCCGCTTCAGTACTGCGATAGCACTCGCGATAAACGGACGATCCTATGTTGAACATAAACAAGCGTCCGTACTTAGCAAATCTATCGTTTGTTAATTATAACATTTTTGTTCCGTAAAGACTGATTATTGACATTTTTTGTTTTTTAATTTTCAAATTATTGTTCGAAATGCGCGTGTGCGCCGAGAAACAGTGCGTTCGTTGCGTGTCGACCAATTGGCTTAGACGCCGAGCAAGCAAGATGGCCCACTCAATGGAACTATTGCATTTACAGTTCAAACGGATGCTCAACAAGGAGCTGAGCCACTTCTCGGAGTCCAGCAAGTCCGGCAACCAGATATCGGAGTACATTTGCTCGACATTTTTGGGTATGTATACAATTAATTTATTTTATTTACAACAATCTTCAACGGACCATCGAGGTAACATCACCAGCATTCTGGGAACTCATCCCACTGATAGCAATTTGGAAGCGGCTTATTTTTTTTTTTATTATATTAATTTATTTTACAAGCCGTGTAAAATAATTATACGACGATTTATGTACCTCAATGTGTATATTTATGTACTTTAATATTTCTGTTATTGTCAATTTTTTTTTCCACGTCGGATATTTTAATTCATGTGATTGTTATAAGGCAGTTGCGATGAATGGGTCATTGCAGTATGATAAGCAGACGCAAGGTTAAATGTCGCAGAGTAGTTGATTCCAAAGTATAAAAAAGTACAAAGCACATCGTTTGCCTTTTACAAAATTTTGATGTATTTTTTTAACAGTTTAAAATAAATTGAATACCAATTTAAAATTGTAGCTGTATATATATTTTTTAACACAAATTGAATACCAATTTAAAATTGTAGCTGTATATATATTTTTTAACACAAATTGAATACCAATTTAAAGTCTTAGCTGTATATTTTTCTACACAAATTGAATACCAATTTAAAGCTTTAGCTGTCTATTTTTCAATTATGGGAAGACCAGGTGGCGACACTTAACATCCTGTTTATTGGACTCCATTAGAATTAATCATTTAAATTTAGAAGAGACGGTCTGTGCTAGTGCGCAGCGGTTTGAACAGCAATACATAAGACCGTATTAGGTTTCAGCCAGAACTTATCTTAGATGGATGTTAACATCGTTGTTATTACAACTTACTATGGGAAATAGACCAAAACTTAAATTAGTTTTTTAACTATCATTTATTTCAAAGCACAAATGACAAAGCACATTTCCGATACGGTAGTAAAAGCAAAATATGATGTGTGCATAAGAGTAATGATAATCTACGTGAATAATTAAATTTGATTTTAAACTTTATTATCAGACTTAGGACTAGGTTTTAACAAAATGCTTAATACCTAGTGGCAGTCTCTAAGTCCGCACTAGGCGATGGTCAGCGTTCGAAATGCCTACCACAATGTATTTATATCAAAATCGATTATTATCGCTCAAATGACAGTACATAATATACATTTGAAGTCGATACATAACGATCATGCCATAATCAGTTAATTGTCAATTAGTACGTTGTAATATAGGTACAAATTGTTAGACTTTCTGTTCACGCAATAATTTAATGTTAGGGCAGATAAATTACATAGTATGAAGATGTATTATTGTACTTTACATGTACAACTCAGATTTATAATAATTATCGCCTTAATTCAATGTATTAGAGTGTTCGTGTTTTAACTAATCGTCGATGTATCATACTTTGTTGCTGATAGGCAATTAGCATGTCCGGTTCTTTAGGCACTCTAGCATGTTCTTAGCGATAAAGAAATTCGTCGAGTTCAAAATATATAGATGTCATACGTGACAAATTATTATTGATGATTCATATCGCCCCATGAGTTTGGATGGTTTTGAATTCGTCATCGGTGACGTAGTCTAGCCTAGTGTAGTCACATTGTCTATCCACCGCCCTCCTCCCCTCATGTAGGGGTGCAGCGACCGTCTACGCCGCCCGCCCAGATATATTGCTCAATGCCTACGCTGCCTACGTATCTGTAGGCAATCCAATTGTCCATTAATATAATGGACATTATATTATTATGGTTTTTTTTTAAACCTAGTCTAGACATTTCCTTTTCCTTAAAATTTTATTTAATAAAGTGGAACAGGTTCGTTAAACTCATTTGCGCTCTTTTTAACATTTAGCTATAAAAAAATAAAGTAGTGTGTTTACATTAAGTAATCTTTTCCTTTTTTTAATTTTCATTACTTAATGCTTGAATATTTGATGGTGAGCGGAACTGGTCCGGGGTAATAAAGCGCACTAACTTAGGAATCCCTTATGCACTATTGTCTTCTCTTGAAAATGCTCAGATTATTCAGGAAACACCAACGCAGGCAATTTAAGTTCTTCGTAAAACTTGTAAATGCGGGAAAGCAAGTCCACACGGGAGGTATTTACAACAAAAGGATGGATACCAGTCGTGCATGATGACGTCCGTCGTCACTTAGAAGTGTTAGTTTTTCGGAATTTCGTGTTTTGGTTGCGTCGTATTGATGTATGGGAATAAACAAAGAGATTACTGTAAACATCCCCCGGTGCGGACGTCGCGCTTTGCTGCGTCAATCGTTTGCGTACCGCAAATAACTGGAATAACTGCCGCATCGGTGTTACCGTCTGGGTATAAGGGCTGTCTTCGTGACGAGAGTGGAAAGGCTTTTATTAAGTTGTACGGTTTAAAGACTACAAATATATATACTATCCCCACTTACCATTAGGATTATAGTCCAGCATTAATTTATATTAAATAAAAAAAAATACACCATGGCGCAGAAAGCCACTACGCATTAAGTTTTTCGTTGTGACATCTTAATTTTTTGAGATGACAATATAAATTTGATAAATAAAATACGAACGTTGTCGAAAGGCATTCGTGAAAGAGACGCACTATACTTTGTTTCACAACTTGCGGTTGGTTGAATAGCTTTGTACTTTTGATATTTGAATGAGTCATAGACGCTAAAATGCGATATTGTATATAAGGGTGTACTGCCCTTACTTGTAACTCATTTCACACCGAATAGAACATTTATTTACTGGTAGAATGAAGCTACCACAAAACATATTTTATAACAGTAAAATTAATATAAATTCTACATTGTAGCGGGAGGTATTTAAAACCACGGATGTGTAGCCTAAACATTGATTGTACATACCTACAATAAAATTATCAAATTTCTTATCAAAATTAAGAAGGATAAATATAGACTTTAATACCCAGTGCGAATATGAAGTAGCGTATCATTGATTCGTATCTACGTAACAACAAACAATCTCCCAACATATTTATGTGAATCACGCGATCACGTCTATCTTCCGTTTACGTATGAAACCATAGCAAGTTAAGTATGAAGTATTTTTTTAAATTATATACTTTGCCAAAAGTGTACATAAAGATATTCGAGAGATGAATACTTTTGTACCTATATTAATAATTTCGCGACGGGGTACGGTAGACTCGATCGCACCCTTACCTAAATAATAAAACATAAAAAAATTTTTTTTCGAATCGACAACATATATATATTTTATCGTTATTAAGATAAGCCTAGCCATTCATTGTCTGTGTGATTGTGACTGTTTAAAACAAAACGTCTTGCCGTAAACATTAAGCGAATCTACGTTATACTCTGTGCTATGTACTTTT
>DWPQ01002477.1:0-10568 GCA_018251795.1 Perichares adela | reverse complement strand
CAAAATTTCAGATCAATCGGACCACAGGAAGAGGGTTAAATTTCAATCACTAGATTTGACCCAAATAAATAAATAAAGAAATAAATAAACAGGGCAAGCTAAATAAAACCGTTTAAAAAGCAGACGATAGTGTTTACAAAAAGCATCTTTAGTCAGCAAAGTTATCAAATTGACAATATGTTTTTTAAAGTTAAAACTATGACTCGAATATCATCGATTAAAGAACTGAAATATTTTAATTCATAGCACTGATGAAGGCAATAAAAGCGCAAGGAATAAGTTTCGTGACGCGAAGCAAGGACAGACTTTAACACAAATCACGCGAATGAAAAATGTCTAATGCAATATGTAGCGAAGAAGAAAAAATAAACAAGTTATCAATCCAAACATGACTTCTTTTAATTTTATAGTACACGAACTTGCTATTAGTATTTTACGGTTTAACAGCGATAACAATCGACCAATCCGAGTTTACACAATACCTACTGAATGCGTAGTAAATTTACACAATATAATTTATGTACGTTACTTAGTGCTCAAATTTGCAGACTTCATGATCACTCATTTTAGTTTATGAGGTTCTTTTTTCCAAATAAATACATTAGCTATAGTTAGAAACATTCTTGTCAGTGGAAATAATACTTTCAAATTGAACTCCTGTACGGAGTTTCTCTTTTCACCTCTAATTTCAATTGAATACTTTCGTAATTGTATGACGTAACGTAATCAAAATCCTTAAAGAAATAGGTGTCTAAAATTCTTTCAAATGGTTCAAAAATCTCTTCTGATATTCGATAAAAAAGTTAGGCGAGTTTGCGCGTGATCGGATATTTGGATGTTTTTAAGAAACATGACATCGATGCATTCAAAGAACGCGTAGGCGGATTAAGTTGCAGACTGGGTCTGATCATTGAGCAATAAAGACATACTGAGATAGTAGTTCGCAGTGCGACCTTGCGGCACTTCCGCTGCCTGTACCTACGTTTGTACTAGACCAAACAATATCTTTATCATATTTATCGTATTCATTCATGATATTCATAAGCAAATCTTTAAGGCAGTCCTTATATGCGTCGATTTGCGTTACTCCTAGGTTTGATAAATCGATAACTTGCTTTTATTTTGTAAAATGGGCATGTGTGTGTCTTTTGTTACATATTTATATGCAACTCAAGTTATTTAAATCTGGTCTCGAATTCGTCAAAATAAAATATAGCATGATCTTTTGGTCTAAATTGTACTTATAACACAGGAAAACAAATCTAGTCCATTGATTTCAGTTCAGCTTCTCTTCTGAGTTCTGCTGTGCATTCGGAGATCCCCCTGTTAGAAACTAAAGTATACATTTGTTGGGTCCATCAAAACGAATATTTATAATATCAATACTAATAAATCGTGTTTGCCATCACGAAGTGGCAATTTATTTAACATCGATTTTAGTTAACAAGATAGCCAACTTAACGGAGCTGTAAAACGTTATAAAAATACGATAACATAACGTTAAACCTGATTATTAATTGAGTACCATGTTCGGGGAAATCGGCGAACGGATACTAAATACACTTCATGTACCTATATTATGTAAATAAAATAAATAAACATTTATCGTCATTATGAACTTGTACATAACATTGTCGAGAAAGCCGAACTTCGTACATATTTCAATCACTTTTATGATAGATACAGTTGTACAATTCAACAACATTGCACATTTCAATTCAATTGTTGTGATCTAACTGAAAAGTGCAAAAACGGGTGGATTGGTGTACCTCACTGAATAACTTAGTCGATTGCGCTGATTCGTTTAAAATCAAAGGCATAAGAAGCGTGTAATTTCAGCGAAAACATTTTTTATCAGGAATTGTTTCATAACATTACTGTCTGAGTTTAATAGTTAATATTATGCAAACTGGTGTAACGTGGGGCAATGAATGCTTTATCATTACTGTACGTTAGACCACAAATAACTCCAGATAACTCGTATTGTTTTCAGTTAGCCAGTGGCCGAGAGGTGGTCCAATTTGTGAATTCGAAGTCTGCAAGTTGTTTTAGCTATATCAAACGAACCAGTTGGAGTTAATCGACCAATACAACCCATGGGCATTTGTAATCAATCTCTGTAGCTCCACTTGTTGTTAATGGCAATTGAAAACGAAGGCTTAATTTGTAAGTGCTACTTGGTACTTCACTACTTAGCTACTTTAAATTGTAAATAATTTAGTCATATAATGGTATACTTTTGTACGTATTTTGAGTTTTACTACCATTCCGGAATGGTGCTTTATCATGGACGAGAAGCGGACAATTCTTACAGGAAAACATGGTAGAAATGATTTTCTTTAGTTTATTGTTATAGCCGATAATTGAGCAGCCGGGAAACTTAACTAACTAAGTAGTCATCGATGATGAACATCCGTGATAACTCAGGCATCATCTACGAGTTACCGGCCAGAGAGAAAGCAAGTCCAGTTCATTACTAGATCTTCGAAAATGCACCCGAAACACGCAAAAAACCGTTACATTCTTGATTCCTCACGCGGCATATCACCTTCCATTTGGTGATATGCCATGTGAGGTACCCAAGCAGGTAAAAAATACTACCACCTTACCACCCTAGTAATAATAATAATATATCTACCAGCCTTCTATGAGACACGAAGGTAAAACAACATCCGAAGCCAACGCCAGACCGCATTAACTCACCTGAAAAAGAGGAAAAAGTCAAATTAATTAAACGAATCGAGAGCTCGCTCGTATAAAATCGATTTTTATTGGTCGCAGTAAAGGAGACTAATGTTCCCACAATTTATTTGACGTCCGTAATTTTTTAGTGATCTCAAGATTTACAGGATCCAGGTTTCCCGTTAAGTTACCTTTTAAAGCGTAACGAGTTTCGTGTTTATTGATTTCCTTCGAAAATTTGGTACAAAGCGAAAAACAAGGATCTATCGGGGTACGTGACCATCAGATTAACAATTGTGTACGATTTTAAATTTATATCATCGCGGACACTAAACATTTTAGTTGCAACGGATACTGTACTAGACGTAAAGTTGGCAGATTTAACTGTCATTAGTGTCAACTGTCAAGAGTTAATCGACATAAAATACAAAAATGGTGAGTACCCGTTGCAACCAAAATGTTAACAGTTGTGGCCTTAGTTGCATATGGTAGATATAGAATTCAAGTTTACGAGTTAATTGACGTTAATTTGCGATGTAATATACACCGCGCCTGATTGAATGTCATATGTAATGATGAGTCTCGTGACAAACTGAGAGGCGATCAGCCGCAACGATTGCGTAATCGGCTGTATGCGGAAAACCCGTACATTATATCACCTCTTTCATATAACATGGTAAGTACAAAAACGTACTTGCAGGAACTAATTACTCTTTGATACCTGATTCGAAGATTGGTGGTTTTATGAGTACGCTCAGAAGACCGTTGTCCGAAGAAATAAGATTTAACAATCATCATATATTTTTGGAGCTCTTTACTAAAAAGTATGGGCGATTCACGGAACATTATAACGGAAAATTATAATGATGTTATAGTTTACATGCCATCAATAAATTATGCATTACTATAGAAACTGTGTATACATCCTAATCCCACCCACGGATAATATAAACATGCACATGCGTGCACCCGCAGTAGATACCGGCCGTGCATTATGCATGCAACATACTCGAAGTAAGTGGTGTATTCATCATCACAATCCATAACTGTCTTCGAGTCTGCTCTCAGATTGAGAGGGGAATAAGGCTATAGACCACCACACTAGGAAATTACAGATTGACATTTTTCACACTTGTAAGAGCTACTGACATACACTAAACCAGGAAACTTACTTACTCTCTCTGTTTTCGCATCTTTTGGAAACTGCTGAATAGATTTAGATGTTATTTGGTACCTTTGTAAGTTATATTTTGGTAAACGATTGATGTTTTGGATCTAATTGAAACGGAATATGAGATGAAATTTTGTATAGAAAGTACCTCTCAATGATTTTCTTTAGCGAACCAAAGTATCAACTATGATTTGCACAGCTCACATGTCTATAAGCATAATTAGAATTGAAATTCAAACGGGTAACCGGCATTAAGTATCGTAGTAATCTACTAAAGGAAGATTTGATTGATTGAATCATTTAAGTAGATAAAGCTAAATCAATTACATAGTCGCGCTTGATCAAGTCACACGGATGACATTAACTTTCCAAACAGTTAATTTATTGAATGGTTGCAAAACTCTATTCTATACTGGCCGTTTGTTAGCGTCGTTGGCGGGTTACATGGGTATAGATTACGCGTGGGCGACGAGGTCGCACGTACGCTTTCCATGCAAACAATCAATGGAAAGCGAATAATTCATTTATACGACCCGCGTAAGGAATTTTTTTATTTGCAGATAGTACTTATTATGACATAGTATACAGGTAATAAGAGTCTTACGCTTCCTTCCTGCCTTTGGCATTACTTATATCTATTTGCGACTGGAATCATTTACCATCAAGGGTTGTTTGTCGAGCATAAAAAGGTAAGCCTTCCTGTTACGAGTGCACACTATAACCAAGTTAAACTGGATAACTGTCAAAATATACGACCGTCTTACTAACTCCATTGGATCCTCACAATGTATTTCAGTACATATTTGTCATGTATTTTTTTATAAATGACTAATTATTTGGAACTAATGTGCGTAGTAGATACACAAGTTGTTTTCATGTGAAACACGGCACTATTCACCTAAGGGTGATTCATTTACCGAAAAATCGTTACGAAATCGAACCCCATATATCACGCTCATAGTATAAACTTCCCTTCAACACTATCTACGTATATGAGTCATCGTTGTTAGATCGCGATACGATTATTACAGGGGCATTATGTTTACGAAAGTACAAGGAAGCGAGTGTTTGTTTAATGAATATGTATCGGTTGTTATAGTTCACTGGCTAATATAAAGAATACGGTCACAGCTCTCGGCTCGGTTGTTGAAATACATTATCGCATTGTTCGGCGCAAGTAGGTGTCACATTCTTACGTGTTTATTTATAAGTGTTAAAAGTATGTCGAAACATTATTGTTCGTTTGTAATGCTAACTATCTACTAGCAAAACAGGTTACTGATTACTAAGGAAAGGCATAGTTTAAGTTTTGTTTTGAGTGCAATATTGTACGGAGCGTTTACTCTACGCCCTGTTAATTATAATTGATTGATTGATTCAGGTTTAAGAGCAGGACGCCATGTGCTAGGTTGTAAGCTCTGACCTAAGCCCAAAGGTGCTGCTATTCCCGTAATTAATTTGGTAGTACCGATTCCTTATGTTTAACTAATCCTTTGCTACTAAAATACATACACATTGTTTGGTCGCTTTGAAACCTTAAAATAGAGAGACATATGTCAGTCGTCAGTGACAATCACTGACGACTGACGCCGAAGCAGAATGACAGTGATGAAATGAAATTACTTCCTGTATGCAAATCGTAAGATGCCAAACTCACTACTAGAGGAATAGAAATGAAAACAAAATATAGAAAAATAATACACAACCGGACAAAAGGATGTAGAACATTAACAATAGGGTGAACTAATATTTATATAGCTGGTACACAAACTACGACAGACTACAGTAAAAAGATCTGTTTACAAAATTGTAGTACAAAAATTACTCTATCCATCATTTATAATTTATTACAACTGAAGTACGGCTACAAAATAGATAATAGGTGAGACTTCAGTCCGGCGATACGCCCTTATTGATCTGAAAGCAAATCAGTTTACGACGCAGCGCGTTGTTCCCTTATCACAGCGAGGGCGTCCAATTAAAAGTGCATTTGAATACCAAAGAGAACGCGATCCCTCATGCCAGTACCGCAGTCGACCGAAATATCTACACGTATCGCTGCCTCGATAACGGAACGGCTTAATTAGGAAAGTATAGGTATTAGTGGAAATAACTCGTATTATCAGATAATTAGGTGGAAAAATTTCGTTTTTATGTGGACTTGACGTGATTTGTGCGTCCGCGTGACACGATAACGACGCCGACACAAACGAATAGTCGCCATAAACATAATAGTACACCTTTACATAGTAGAAAATGAAGTCGCTTCCGCTGTCTGTTACCTCATAATAATACATTTTAAGTTATTCAACGAATTTGATTGCAGTCTTCAGCAACAGATCGAGTGATTCCTGAGGAAGGTTTATAAATATGTGTTTTTTATACCCCTACGTCATAAGGGTGGTTAGGACCAAACATTTTAGTTTTTGGATAAAACTTTTTATTTGTTTATAATGTGATTCTTCTATCACCAACCCCTATTAATACCAAAATGTTTACTGCAAATCTTTTATATGGCAAAACAACGTGTGCAGGGTCAGCTATATCGTTATAAACATGGAATTGAATTCAAAATCGTTTCGAAACGAGTTAACGTCGCGTCGGCTACCGACCAGTAACTAGCAGATACGGTGTGAGACATGACAATTTGATCTGATGTTTTATGTATAACAGATGCACCGATATACGATAACAGAACATTTCCGTACGATTAAGGAATTCTAATGATTGGTACTGCAGAATTTATTCCATCTTCATGCTTTCTGGGTTAACGCCATGCGTCTAATTTAAATCGGTATGACGACTGCACCATTATTTATTGCCATGTATGAACGATGCTTACATGGGCGTGTAGGAAAACCAGTGCATGATGTGGAAATGAGATCAGGTGATTTTCCATTTCAAAATGTTAGAACTTATATTTTTTTATCCCAATGACAGCCAAAGGTACTCAATCCCAAAACCAAAGGTACGAAGGCAATCAGTAAAACGTTAGCTTTCTACTCAGCTTAATTATAGCAGGTCATGGGATAATTATGCTGAGTGAAGCTGATAACCCATTATTATGTTCTTATTTGATACTTTCCGTGTGTCATGCTGCTCAAATAAAAAATGATAAAATTGTGTAATACTTAAAAAAATTGTACACTGTTTTGTTAGTACCACATAATTTAAATTGAATTGAATGCTTAACATATAAACACGCGTATGTATTGTGACGTAAACATGCAGCATTGAGTACTGTAAAACACAACTGAATTTTGTTTTGTAGAGTTTCGAGCTAACTCAAATCTGAACGTTAAACATGTTTACATTTTCACTATTCCAAACGAAACTAGGTAAAGGAAATATAAATCGTTTCATGTCTTGTCGCGGCAAATGCTATTATTAATCAAGGTGTCCGACAACGATTTGGGACCGCGCTAAAACACCCAGTCCCTCCGAAATACTTCGTGTGTACTTACAGCGATTTATCCGGACATTCCACTCTACTTAGTCTCAATTTTAGATTTCCCCGACGCTGTTCACGAGTGTTTCTCCAGAGCAACCGATGTTAGTTCCAAAGATATAGCCGGCGAGGTACACGAACGGCATTAGCTTTCCTCGTTTACGAACATAAAGCAGCTTAAACTTCAGACGTGCCCGAACCCGCCGTATTAGGAAATCGTCCTCCGAGACGGAGCTTCGACTTCGGCGTTCGAAGCCCGAGGGTGGAAGGTCGGGATTTGTTCGCTGGCAGGTTTGGTACGTAGCAAATTTATGTTGGTCTCGACTAAAATGGGTCCGTTTACGCACACAGCAGCGATTATGATGGATTGGCCGCGGCGCGCGTGGGCTCGGCGTCCGGCGGGTATGCTAATACCTCATGCACCACGCTACATGGGTACCGACGAGGAACATTCGATTGTTCGCGATTGTGAGACACGCGAATACCCGGTTGCGCCATGACTTCGCGCCCGAGCTCATTGCCCACAATTAGTCGCGATTACTGTTTCTGAACGGCCTTCTATACCCAATTTGATACGCTATACTAAACACAATAACTAAATTGCGGCCGAGAATAAAATACGCAAGCGACTACAAGTAATGGAAAATGTTACGTTTCTAATATATTATCACGTTAGACGTGGTGTAACCGTACAATGCATGGTTACAATTTCTAACATTTAATTATAGAAATGTACGCATTCTAATATCTATGACTGTGAGATACTAGTATTTTTAAATCCTAAAAACAGCTTCGGCATACAAGCATAGTAAGTAATGATAGAAATCTGGCGACAGCGCCCATGGGAACGCATGCTAGCGAGATGCACAGAAGTGTATAGCCCGTCCACGTCTATTAAGATTCCCCCTCATTGTTATTCATTCGAATCGGACAGCACAATCAATGTTTACATTTGTCCGTGCTCTATTGACATCCGACGACTTTGTAAACTGTGCATTATCGGCGAGTAAACATCCCACGGATGAACAAATTCAATAAGCAAATGGAACAATGGAGAGTAAACATCGGATTTGCGTGGAAATGTGCTCGAAACAATAGCGGCGACAGACGTGGCGAAATACGATCCCGGCGCATCCGAGGTTCCACAAGTTGGTGCATGCTTCTCGCAACTGTTCGAAGCTACAAACGACTCAAGCCATTTCGCAACCTGACACGAGTACATGTTCCGCCAGTGACGACAAATGGGCTTGAATTGTACAATCTGTGCATTCGTATAGACAACGAAATGAAGCGAATCTAATGCCAGTCAATCATCTTGCGAAATAGATTGATTAATTGTGTTATGCCGGACTGGGCGTTGTCTATAAAACAAAGCTAAAACTTTGTTACCGTTTCCCGTTCAGACAATACACTATGGCCTTCTTGAGTAAGCACGGTTAATTAATTAAAATAGCAACGTGATCAATTTAACTTTTTTAATTACTATATGTTTAGTTTCGACCCCTCTGGTTCAATTAATATACCTAATTTACGTAACGACAATTAAAAAGTAATTAGACACAAATTTATTTTAAATCGCGGTAGGTATACTTAAAATATAGGTTGGCTCCATATCTAAGATTAAATCTTATTTTTTTAATATTATTACGGAACACATATCTCATGGTGTTTCCGTAGACTATCCGTGACTGGCGACCACCCATTTTTAGTCGAATGGAATTAGAGTGGCACGATGAGAAACTTCCTCCTATCTGACCGGTTGGGCATACACTGCCATCAATCAATTGAATACCTAAGATTATGCAGCGGGCTGCCAACGAGGCGCCCCGGGCGCGCTCCGGAACGAGCTAAACTAACTCCATTCAATATACCAGTTAGCAGTAAATTACAGCTTAATTAAACATTCTCATGGGCTCTTCTAAACGCAGAAACGGCGCCGGAGAGACGGACATCGTATCAATCGAGCTCTTAATTGTATGCAATTTTCATCAATTTCACTGCAACCGAGGTTTACGCGAGGTACCCGTTACCGTCTCTCCCCCGATATCGGTGAGTTCTGGAGGAAACGACACTTTGAAAATAACCTTAATAGCTTGCCCGCGTCGGTGTTCCTGTCCGATAATAATGTGGGTTCAAGTCAAGAGTGTAAAGGCTTTTACTAAGTTGCATGCTTTGCCATCCACGACTACCACCAGGACCATGGACGTGTATGTATGAATTGTATAAACAGCAGTAACGTATAATTTAGAAAATAAAACTACACTTGCTTATTATAACTATATCGCAATCAAATTAAGTAGAAACAGAACAGGAGTTAATCGGGCGCGACACTCCCGAGCCGCAGTTGTCAAAGCACAACAATTCAATACTTATACGAAGGCCGACCACTGAATTTGATATCGAAAACGATACATAATAATGTAAACTACACGATAAACAAAATAAAGAATTCTGATTTATTTTCCAAGAACATGTTCTAAAATAGAATAAGTATGCTCAGGTATGCGTCCGCACACAACACAAATATAAACGGACAAAGAACAAATGCTTGTCTTGCATACCAATATTTGTCTCGATCGAGAGTCCGATCTGTGGACAGGGCTTGCATCACCGGCCGAGTCTAATAATCGAGAAATAAGATATGAGACGGCATATTTTACTTTAATTCGTAATGAATTTGTTGAAAATATCCGCAGTTGAAATCCAACCGAGCGAAAGGAAACGCGATCGGAACACGCAACAAATTTGAAAAGAGCCTCAGGCGAAATATTTATGTGGGACGCGAGATTCGCAGTTTCCGGTTACCAATGTAACGTGTTCACCCTCAAGCGGTTCCTGCGTCAGTAATGAGTATTAAATTAAAATAGAAATCAATTCATTAACAATTTGGGGCAACAAGTACTGGTTAACGAAGGCAATGGTATCAGATCCTTTCAATGAAACTCATTGAACTTCATGCCATAGATATCCTTATGCGTAGCTTCAGTTGTTGAGTAGCTTTTAACCTCCAGTTATAATAAATCTTGAAATGCTTCTATCGTGTTCCAATTTCGAAGTGATAGAACCAGTAAAGGAGTGAAATTATATCTCCCGTCTTGTCCAACAACAGTTTGAAGACGTCCCTAATGTCGTGGCAACAGTAACCACTTAGCAAGTGATAAGAAATCAACCAATTTAATACAAGTCACTGTTCATAATTTGTATGACTTCGTAGATCCACAATTCACGTCCATAAAGTGATACTTAATTTCCAATGCTCTACTATTT
>DWPQ01002476.1:0-10568 GCA_018251795.1 Perichares adela | reverse complement strand
TTGCTGAAGCGATGGCATAAATTGACTTTCGAAAAGTGTTTGTAAAAACCTACTTCGAATAAATGAATTTGAATTTTGAATTTTTCGTTTAGTAGTTATGTTCCTAATCGTCCCGTAGATCACTCATCACTCCACAGTCGAGGAAAGCAGGCAATAGAGTTAGGTGGATACTCACGTAGGGGTTGAGCGGCGTCCAGTTGGGGATGCGGCGGCACAGGTCCCGCATGATCCGGATGATGATGACGCACGACTGCAGGTTGGCCGCCCTAGCCTACGACACCACACACACACGACCGTCAGCGCGCGTCCGCACACACACACGATAAAGATATCGAAGCCATATCGACGTGACTCAAACTGCGTTTCCTCGATCGATCCGACCGACTCCCGCCTGGCTGGCACGCGCACGCGCACGGAAACGCAGCTTTCGGTTCCACGAGCACGTGTAGCCACATGTTCACGGGAGCGGAAACTTCCTTTTGTTTTAGATCAAAAAATATCTCGGGACTTAATGTCCGTTAGCTACTTATTGACTTATCGATTGGTATAATAAAAAAATAAACATGTGACTAAAAATACGTGCGCACTCCCACTCGTGTCAACATTAAGTAAGGGGGAGGGGGGGTACTCTATATTCGGCTATTACGAACACGAAAATTTGTTTATTCTTTACATTCTTCAGTGAAGAAGAACACGTCGCAACGGTGTGCGATAGAGCGATAGGAGAGTGCAAATGGAATTAGCGTCAATAGTTTTAAATTTAACAACGAGTCACACCGCCCGCGACGTGGCTCGGCCGAATAAGAATGAACAACTTTTGATTACATCAACAATTTTTTATAGCTTCAACTGGGGGGACGTCAAGTTAGATCGTAAGCGGGGGGCAGGGGAGGGGGATGGTGGAGTGCGCACACGTTTGGTAATGTGGGCGAATGTACCTGGAACCACTTGGCGTGCCGAAGGGCGGCCAACGCGTCCAAACACTTCTGCCGCGGGAGCACATCCTTGTCGTCTCGCTTTATGTCGCCACCCTCTAGCGACAACAACACAAAGGGTGTTTGACCATCAACAGATCGACGAAAACGGGGCAAACATCGCAACGGGGGCCCACGCGACTACCGCTGCGGAGCCGCGTGGGCCGGTCGGTGGCTCGCGGCACATACCACATGGGGACATACAGACGTTACATTACATTACATTACATATATATATAGATAGATACGGATGTAAGGATGCTCGGTACGGGTGCAGAGGGCCAGAGGGCGTGCGGTACGCTATGTATATGTTTGCTCCGTTTCAGTAGACGACAATATACCAGTGCGGGCGCGCTCGCATGTGATATACCGGGATGATCAAAAATCCTTTCTTCCCGCCGCTCTTATCCTACTCACACCTAAAAATAAGCATCCAACACGTGGTAAACTTGGAACAAATTATCTCTGTAGGCACAATCATCATGTAAACGAGAGCATCGTATCGACGGATACATACCAATAGGAACGTTACACGCTAACCGTTACTAGATAGTTTGTTCGATGAGGTCGGCTGGGGGCGGGACCGGACCGCGGGGACGGCGACCAATTTCAGCGGCCATGACAACCGAACACAATGTTATAGGTACATATCATTACTGTATCGATGTCGCCGATGTTACACGGTCCGTCGGGTACACGTACACACGCGTACGTCGGTGAATCGTTCAATAACATGGGCCGGGCTGGCCCGCCCTGCCGTTTGCATGTTAAACATCTAATTCCATAACCATATATACAATAAGTAGCAACTTCGCAGGATTAAGCACTCTATCCAATAATTTCTACGCCTGTCGGCGACGCAGCACACGCTGAGCTAAGGAATCGTTTAACGCATATAAAGGGAGAACATAAACTAATTTATCGTTAGGCCAGCAACTCATTCGACCCTATGTAACGTTGAACAGTTCACCGATACGTTTAGATACATTCAACTTTTCCGTTATCTACATAGTATAAACAATCGAGCCGTGTAACGTCGGCGGAGAGGCGCAGTGGCAACGGTGGGAAGGTGGTGGTGGTGGTGGTGAAATTGGCGCAGTCGTCGGTCGGTGGGGCGGGGCGAGGGCGGCAGGGCGCGGGGCGGGGTACCTGCGGGCTCGCGCATCACGGCCGACGTGAGGCTGACCAGCACGTTGACGGCGCCGTCCGACACCTGCACGGCGCCCTCGGCCGGCTGCAGCTCCACCTTGTACTTGGGCTCCTCGCCGGGGCCCTGTCGACCACAACGGCAACCACATTATACGACCCGTCAGTGCCAAGACACCGACGCTACTGCAACTGCATATCCAGTTCCATTGAGGTTAATTTTTACGTCATCAAAATGCAAAGTATCATAATAATCGATACCGTAAAGAGCATGAGTGGCATTCAATACTGCACCTGATTAAACCCAAAATTCCGGCCCTAAATTCATACCGACATGAATAAAAAAGTCAAGTAGGACAAGTATCAGCGAAGGAGCGCAGTACCTTGACCCTCGCGAGGTGGTGCGGCAGGTCGGCGGCCACTCGCTTCAGCAGCGTGACGGTGGGCCGGTCGTGACACAGCACCACCAGCCGAACGTCCCGGTCGCCCCGCAGCAGCAGCCCCTTGGCCAGCAGCCCCACGCGCATCACGCCCTTCAGCGCGCGCGCCGGCACCTCCCCGGCCGCGCCCCCCGCTCCGCCTGCTCCGCCGCCGCCCTCGCCCTCACCGGCGAACGAGAACCTACCGAAGTCACCACGGTTAGGACCCATAACGTCATACATCGTTCAAGGCACCTGTGCCGTACGATAAATACTTACAGCTGATTATCGCGGCCATCCTCCTTTCCGTCTGGTTTGTCATCTTTCTTGTCATCCGCTTTAGGTTTTACTTGACCCTGACAAACAAAATGTTATTGCTATGTACTCCAGTGTCTGGGCATCAACTGCACATCAGCATTTTCACGACCTCCTTGAAACTTGGAAATTAAAAATTAATTATCTGCCTTTTTAAGGAAGGTTAGAATCTAGTTCATTCCAGTTTTTTCCGCACGAATCGCAGTGTACATCGTGCACGGTTTCAATGTCAAAGTCCTGCATTTTCTAAAACATTGATCAATATTTGTTTTTGGTTTAGTGGGTTCCAAGGGTGGTGTCCAGTTTGATATGAAAAGTATTTCAGGAATGCAATTTTAGCGACATTAGACACGACGTGGGTACCTTGGGCTTGGCGTGCTCGGCGAGCGCGTCCGACAGCGACTTGAGCGCGCGCTCCGTGTGCGACACGGCGCGCTGGATGTCCTGCAGCTGCGCGTCGCCCGGGTAGATGTCCGCGTGACGCGACAGCACGTGCCGGTCGTCCGACGTCTCGGGCCGCCGCGCCACGCCGTACCCCATGCCGCCCATGTTCTGCGCCGCGCGATACATGTTATAATTCAATTTTTATGAAAATTGGGCGAACCGGTGACTATGGAATTTCGCAAAATTAAAGTTTGTATAGGGAGTCTACACACCCATTTTTTTAAAATAATATCCAGTTGGAATTTATCAAAAGAAAAGGATACGCCCACACGCATATTCGATACACGTATACATTTTTGTTTTAGGTTGATATTTATTATGCAAAAAATACAATAACGGTTATCAAAAAGTTGCGTGCGTGTTTTCAGTTTTGTGTAGAAGAGTACTCAAGCGACTAGTAACATTAAAATAACAACGTATGGCGGTACTCACGTGATGGTGGTGGTGCAGATGCGGCGGCAGCGGCCCGCGCGGCCACCACGCGTCGGCGCCGCCCTCCCAGTACACGCGCTCGTCCTCCTCCCCCTGACACACACCAACACATACACATGACTACTGTATATCCACATTCAAAAACATTTATCCATATACACACTTAACACTGATACATTTATGCACGTATTTCTATTTCTACCACCGTTTCGTAAAAAGCGCTTTATCATGGATAAGAAGAAACAGCGAAAGAAACTAATGAGCACTACTTTTAATCAATGCACATAATATTATGTCATGTCATACAGTAATATTTTCCTAACCTGTGCAGATCTAGATACCGAGTTAATTATATCCAAACTGTTTTGTAAATAATCATCAATACTTTATTATAGTCATACTATATATAGCTTTTTACACGTTTCCTAAACATTTCCGTAGGTAGGTCGCGTATTAGTTTTAGGATTTTATAATACTAGTTTTCATCCCCTTGCAACCCTTTTTACGAATTAAAAAATAGCCTATTTTCTTTCTCAGGCTCTAGACAAAGTCTATACCAAATTTCATTTTAATCGTTCCAGTAGATTCGGAGCCTACTCAATACAAAAAACAAACAATCAAATCCTTCCTCTTTATAATATTAGTGTAGAGATAGTTCACCAAGTAGTTACAATATGTAGACGGCACTCACGTCGTGCATGCGCCGCCGCGACCAGATCTCGTCGCGCACCATCATGCGCTGCGCCTTGGCCTCCGCCAGCTTCCGCTGGTGCATGGACGGCTTCACCTTCACCTCCAGGTCGGGCTGCACCTGTGTCACCACCACACGACACTTGTATTGCTAATGTTACAAATATTACGACTCGTTAACATGTAAAACATTTCCCTAACTTCGTTATAAATTAATACAGTGACTTAAAGTTTAGATATATTTTCTGCCTGTCAGTCCTCGGTATCCAATCGTTCCAATAAAGAAACCTGATGTGTCTATCCATATCTGTGGATCATCCTCATCACGCCGTGTCATCATGCGACGGCCGATACTGGTGGCTGACGTAAGTCCGCCACGTTCTACGGCCGCCTCAAACCTTTTACTAATAAATCATTGGATGATCCTTCCGATATTATAATAATACAGCTCTACAAATATCGGTCAGTGAAAAGAACTGCCTCATGTTAAATTATCCAATATAATAGAAACCTGTCCAGCATATTAAAGCCTCATTCTTCTTTTCCTCCTTTCTGTCTCAACTCTCACCATTAATCAACATGAAAATATTTTTGAAGTGATAACTTTTTATGGAAGGAAGTAAACCGATTTGTCACCTAACACCGTCTGCCTTTCCTTTCTCTTACGCATACGACAGATCCTTACTGCTACTTATATACACAACATACAGTCGTTTGCGTGATTCAGGATTCTGTACAGCGTCATCTCTTGAAAAGTGAGGTAACCAATTCAGTATAATGGTGCAACCTAAATTATTTAAATGATCACTTCTGTCGGGTGTCCCGAGACGCACACATTTTTCTCAATTCGTTACCAGTAGTTCCTGAGATCAGCATGTTCGATCGTTCACCTTTATATTTATAAAATCAGTATGCGTACCTTCTTCTTGTACTGGAGGCGGTGCCTGCGGCCCTTCATGTGCATCTCCTTGGCGTTGGGGTCGTTGAACTTGCAGTCGCACAGCTTGCAGTTGAAGCTGAGCGCCTTGCCGTCGTCGGCGCGGATCTCTTCGATGTAGTCCTGTCCGACGGGCTGCACCTCCGGCTCGCCGTCCGCGTCGCCCTCCTCCTTGTCCTCGCCCTCCTTGTCCTTGTCTGCGCCCGCCACCGTGCTCAGCCCTCCGCTAGCCACGAAGGCCACCACGGGAGCCCCGGCGACCGTCTTACCGGCTATACAACCAAAGAGGCAAATTTTCCCTCGGACGCTCGCTCGTGCGATTCAGATCGTTTGTGTGTGCGGACGCGAACGAATATAAAGACGACGCGAACAAATATGACTTAGTCTAGTTGTGGGTACAGTTTTAAAGAGGAAGTTAATCGTAACTGGAACATTTAGGTATTCATTTATGAACATTTGTTAAATATTGTATTACTGATTATAAGAGCTGATCAGTAGATAACGATACAAGGTCCAGTACAGCGGTGGTGCAGTCACCGACATTACTCTCAGCATTCGAGAGGAAAATTTGACTTTTCAAATTGTAAACCGGGGGGTCGTCGGGAGCACGGCGGCGCGCCTCGAAATATGCTTTCCATACTTACGGACATATTGGAGAGCATATTTTGTTTTACACACAATTAAGATAACATAGACAGGTTATAACAACAATCTTGTAGAATAAATCTATGGTCCGTTTTATTTGACAATTTAAAAATATATATCTGTAAGTAGCATCAAAAACTTAATTTGTTCCTTCAATTATGAAAATGGGGATCTTCATTCAACTGCTCGTGTGATATTATTACAAACAACTACTATATACATTTCACAAATGTTGATCAAATGTTGACAAAGATCAACAATTTAAATAAATTGTACTTTTTAATGTTAACAGTCCACAAACGAGTTGACGGACCACCCGATGTCAAGCGGCCACCGTCGTCCAGGGACGTCGGTGGCACCGAACAAGTCACTGACGCTGGTCAACCAAGAGATAAGTCGAAGATCCGCTCGCGACTGGCTCTCCGAAAGTCCGGCTTCGATTGTGATAATATAGTATGATAGCACAGTTTACCTGCCGCGAGCTTGGTGGGCTCGGTGGAGGGGATCGGCTTGCCGAGCATCGTGTGCAGCTTCACCACCTTCTGGTGCTTGATCCCGCGCACGTGCGCGGCGTACGCGTCCGCGCCGGTGCACGTCACGTCGCACAGCTCGCAGCGCAGCGCCGAGCCGCCGCACGCGCGCCCCGCGCCCCCCGCACCGCCCGCCCCGCTCGCGCCCGCCGCCGCCAGCTTCACCGCCGCCTCCTTCTTCTTGTGCTTCTGCCCCTCCAGGTGCTCCTTGTAAGTCTGTACGATCACTCCGCTCGGTTAATTAACCGTTACATGTTTTGGGGTCTCAAAGGTAATTCTCGGCTATCGAAGCAGACACCATCGCACGGCCTACGTGTCAGTTTACCGGCTACTGCTATACGACTACGTTACTCCGTCCAATGAGTTACTTATGATAGATAACCTGAGCATATGGCTCTGGTAGAATATATTGACACGAAGCTTGATTTAACTTGATGTATGCGGCTGCTACGTTTTAAAACTTTTTTTATAATGAATAAAATAGTAACAGAATTGTATTGTTTTGCATTATCTAATAGAAGGCCATTGGGTATCACAGATAACCTTTGAATAAATTTTGATAAGATTCAGTTATTCAGTAGCGTGTTGACGGATGTCAACTAGGTGTGCGGCGGACTGACCTGCGGGCCGGCGCACGAGATGCGGCACACGTCGCAGTAGTGCAGTTGCTGCGCCTTCGGCGGCGGCTTGGGACGTCGTTGCTGTCCGGCGCCTACGCCGCTCTTGTTGTAGTTCTTCCACCCACTGCTTTGCACAACCACACTCATCAATGGGCTAAACATTTCACATGAGTATGAGCGATGAACATCACACGACCAACATATTATTGTGTATTGTACACTACAAGCGAGTTACGATTGTATCCAAAATACTGTCATACTATTTTTGTTATACTATTTTATAGAACTTAAAAATTATTTATATTTCTGTTATCTGAATTTTTGAAAGGCACAAAGTTGATTAACTAGCACTTAGAAAAAATATCACAAGTGAAGTTGAAACAAAAAGGCTTTTCAAATGTTATGTATAGTTGTCGTGAAATATCAAACAAGCCAAATGTTAAAATTGTTAGTAACGAATGCTAAGCATACAAAGCAATTGTTAGTATGTCACGTAACGGTATTGGTTTACTCACCCTCCGCCGGCCGTCTTGTTCTGCTGAGCCACGTACATGGTCGCCGCGTTGTACAGAGCTGTATCATAACCAGACGACACTATTAGCATTTAGCCGGTTCTACAACACAACACACACCCAAGCCCTTCCATTTCAACTTGCCCCTTGCTACGATGTAGTTTCTACAACTTGACGTTTGCTTTACTGGTCTAGTTTAGCTACCCATTACTAATTTTCACCTACGTCATGAGTTGACTAGTAGACAATGAAGATTTTTGTAAATCACCAAAATTTATCAAGAAATACTCGGCTTCAACTTCGGCTGAATCAAAGTAATATTTATAAATACGAAATTTTCCTAGTTTGAGATACGTCGAAGTACGCTTTATAGATCTCAGATTAAGTCCACTCATCGTGCCTAATTTACAAGTTTACACATTTAACTTTACATAAATAAATTTTACAATTACACTAACAAAGTACCAATTTTCATTAGATTAACAATTGATGTTTCAACTACATTGAAACTAAGGATATCTTTTTTAGACACGAGAATACCTTCAATTACAAAAGTAAATGTAAATGTTAGAAAGCTACATTGAATGCTAACTCGACGACAGTTAACTAAGACGAGGGTACAACAGGGTGGCGGGTGAGCGCTGTCAGCAGTGAGTAGGTCGAGAGCGAGACAATGGGCCCTGCACCTATATATAGACGCAGGGGCAGGGGGTGGCCGAGTGCACATCGTTGTTATGTTTATACACACAACAATGCAACATCTAGGTATTGTACCAACGCATTAACCTTCTTAGCATACCATGCAATACTAGACACTTTATATTTTTTTATTGTTACTGTGAATGTTAATTAATAATAAAATTGAATTTATTACAATATAAATTGAAAGCAGTGATAGCCTAGTGGTTTGAACTGATCTTGAACTTGATCTCGTGCGATGGAATGTGGCGCGCCCCAATAATTTTCTAAATTCGAAATTTATTATCACTTGCTTCGGTGAAGGGAAACAAAGTGAGGAGACCTGCACACCTGAGTGTTCACCATAATGTTCTCGAATGTGTGTAAAGAGTACCAAGTTACCAACTCGCACTTGGCCAGAGCATAGCAGTTGGGCAATTATGGGTTGTTATGATAATATGAAATGTCAAAGTAATAAAAAATTATAATAATACAGACATTCCACCTAACTTACATTACTACATAATAGACTGGACGTTGTATTCGTAGCTTGTACAGTTCAAATTTCAAGTACGCTCTAAAGGAGTATATGCATCCTTAGTTTTTATTATGCGTTAGAAATTAAAATAGACGTTGCGCACACTAGTACTTATAATTGATGTTTGTGTGTGTGTGTAAGACTCACGCTTGGCGGGCTGCGCGGCGGGCGCGGTGTACGCCTGCGAGGGGTACGAGGCGGTGGCGGTGGTGGCGGTGTAGACGCCGCCGTAGGCCGCCTTGGCGCCGCCGCCGGCGCGCGCGCTGCCCTGCAACACCGACACCTAACGCTTCATCTCGTACACTCGTACATACTTATTGTCCGGTCCCCGACTATCACCACTTTTCTACACAGCTCATCACCTACCGGATGGTCCGACACCGTACGCGAGATAATCGGCATCCCGGTGACAGAGGCTTTGAGGAAGGCAGAAAATCGGGTGGCATGGAAGCAGCTGGTCCGTTCCGCCACCAAAACTTACCAACACGGGCACGACCTTCAGAAATGAAGAAAACGACAAAGAAGAAGACATCACATTTATGGCCTCCCTTGTCACGATATTATTTTCATATTATTAATCTTTTAAACACAGTCCTCAAAACGTATTGGTAATATTTATAGTATCGGTAGTTACAGTTTTACAAGACGTTAGTTTTATTGTTTCACATGTTTCCAGGATTGTGCAGTCTGGATGCTTATAACTTGTGGCGTAATATTTGAATAACTTGTCATCATACAGTGATATGGGACAATTGTTTGCACGAAACGTAAAAGTTACCGAGGTTTCTTGATAACACCACTTACGCGGTTAATTTGAAGAGGGTTATAGTGCGAACAGCAAATAAAAGTGTATAAAACGTGTCCCGCTGACACATCGTCGGGACCCACCCCGCCGGGGCCCTCGGCTCGACTGCCCAGTCCAGCCACCTTTATCGAGCCGTCGGCACTCCGCCCGTCCCCAGTAAGCCATTGAGCACGTTCTCTTACAATTGAGTGTTTCGTAGATGTGCCCGATAGATAACAATGTAAAACCTTTTAATATTTATCTATAAATAAAACATTTCCATCCACATAGTATAACGGGTTCCCTGCATAGAATCCACAATAACAATTTGTAACTTGACAGTAACCTTGAACAAGTACATTTTTGACAGAAAGAGTACTTAATCCGCCGCCACTGCACTTAGAAAGACAATTTTGCTTGTATCAAAATACTGTCACGTATTTTTATCAGTATATGTGTGTATGTAATTTTTATCAGACGGTTCTTTTTAAAACATCTATTTTTATTCTTAAAATTAGAAGCTTATTTCTTTATTACGATAACAACCATGATTTACTAATTCGCTTGCCTTTTATTGGTTATCAATTTACTGCTCTGTACACTTGGGGAGTACATTCTACTCCATGCCAACTAAGCAACAGTCCTAAATCGTATCAAACGTGTCGTGGAGTAATGTTGATTCTTCAATAAATATGCTCAATGACACAAAATAAACTAGTTACTGAATCACATTATCATGTTTCATTCCTCAAGTCGTAGACACATCAGGGGCCTATTCAACCAAACTTACAATTCTACAAATATGTCAAAAAGTGACATATTTGTCGAATTGTCATTCAAATGCTGTTCAACGAAACCTACAAATATGTCAAAAAATTACCGACAAAAAATTGTAAATTGTCAC
>DWPQ01002475.1:0-10573 GCA_018251795.1 Perichares adela | reverse complement strand
TAGTTGACCTATACTCGGTAAAATAAAGATTTCTGCCAAATTTCAAGTCTGTAGCTCTTATGGTTCCAGAGATCTCGTGATGAGACTGTAGATCGGTGGAATACTCTTTTATATATATTATTATAGATAGATATGCTTGGGCCTTAGTAAATTAATAATGTCGGATTTGGATGTATTTTTTTTTCTAAATCAGTGATTTTAATATCTTGTATTAATCTAAAATCTTCGCAAAAGCAGAAGGAAATAGATAGGTCTTCTTCCAGGATTAATGTAGAATGCATATTTTCACAGTCGCTCCAGTCAACGTCAAACTATGATGCATGGTAAAATGTAAAATATGTGTATTTAAATATTATGTTAAATTGTCGTAAGCTAAGTAAGTGTATGATAAGTATTTGGTGATGTTTATTTCATCATCATCAGCTCAAGCCATACATATCTGCCTGTGGAGTCGCGCTGGTGGTTAATTAGTTCGAATTGGTTCACACATATCTACAATACATTATGAAAATCAGCTGCGCAAGTCTCATCACATTTCTATTTCTCGTAAACAACTTATTGTCCTTTAGGGCGTGCACTGATATCGGCGAGAACAAGTGGCCATATTCGGTCGTCCGGACACACTGGCCTTACCCGTGGAGAGCGTCCACCTTACAGCCGCGGTGTGACGTGATGGTGAGACAGCCTTTAAATCACACTAAATATCTGTAAATTAAAATTCTAAAAATCTTTAATCATAGCATGTTTATTATATGTCATTTGAGTATATACTTAGCAAGCGACCAGATAGGCCAATGTGCATCCTTAATACCGAGTGCAACACCGACTCGTTACCGTAAGAGACAAAAGCGGGAAGCCGCTTATTACTGGCTCTCCGCAATGAACACGTTTGAATCTAGATGGATCCAAGTAAGGAATCGACGCGTATATAAAAACCCTCGTGTCATGTTCGGGTACTTTCTAAACAAATGACATCACTAAACAAGTGGCAACGGACATAATCACGTCCGTTGTTGATTAGAGTGCATATTGTTGCGGGCTGTATATTAATATCGTGTTGCGTATCGGTTCAGGTGCGGTACGAGCCCATATCGTGCGCCGGCGGCGGCTGCGGGCTGTTGGTGCACTTGGTGCCGCGCGCGCTGCTCGCCAACGCGACGGACTTGACGGTCACAGTGCGTGCGGCGGACGCGGCGCCGCTCTGCCGCGTCGAGCCCGGCGCGGCCATCGCACTGCCGGCGCAAGTTGTCAATGTGAGCGCTTTCGTTTTATTCTTGTACATGGGCGTGTGTGAGTGTTTTGATTCGTTGATGTCAATGTAATCTAAAAACTGTAGCAGTTATCTTTGCTAATAGACAAAGAAAAATAACTATTTCATTCAATGAAAGGCTTACTTTGACTTAGGTAATTTATATAAAAAAATAAATATAAAACTTATAACACTATACACACATAAAACAAATACAATAAATTGAAAACACTAAACACTGTAGACTCAGCAATTTCCGTGGTGGTCAGCCAGAGGACTAGTATTCTGTGCAAACATTTATTTTTATCGCAATTCGACCAATCCAATATTACTTGTTGTATAATTGTATCGTATTATTTATGATCAGTTGACATTGACATTTTTCATGACACAATTTTAAGTTTAAGAAGGAAGTTGCCCTTGTACCTACTTTCTAAGCAGGTTCTTAAAATTTTGTAAAATTAGATTTTTTGGATTTTTTGTCTCATGGACATATAGGTATTTAATTTACTTCTTTTGATGTTTGCAATAACATGTCTTAGATTGTAAGAGAATGTTGTACACTTCTTTAACTGACGTACACATCAGTGCTTATTTTACGTAAAAAAAATTTTATAAATGTATTGTGTGTAATGCTGTTGTGTGTCTTAATTCGTCATTAATAAATAAATAAATCACATGCAACTGTAGAATTCGATGTACAGAGAAAATGAAGGAATAATCAATACAATGTCAATATACATTATAAAAGTGTTAACGATGGTTTTTATTGTTTAGATGCCGTTCTTCATTACGCTACAAGAGCGGCACGAGGCGTACATGAGCAACGAGCTGAGCGTGTGTCACCGCGAGCCCGGCGTGTACGGCACGCTACTGCCCGGCCAGCTAGCGCTCGAAAGGCCAACACACTTCGCAGTGCACTGCAACGATCGGGTGGGCTACTACACTTAGACCCGTCTTCTCCACTGGGCACAATGGGCACGTGCGCAGGGCCCGTGATCGGTTGGGCCCCCTAGCCCCTACTCGATAACCAAACCACAGATAACATATGAGCAAAATAGCTACTCTAGTTTCGCCCAAAAATAAGGCTTAGGTATCGATTGCATTATGTTTAATATTCGATGTCTAAAAGTTATATTAATATAATTATATTTTAAAATTGACGTACGTTTTACGTTCTTTGTCTAATCTCACAAAATAGTGCATTATGGTCATGGGGGGCCCATTATACCTAATGTGCTCAGGGCCTCTAATAGGTTAAAGATGGCCCTGGATACAGTGCCCTGAGCCCCTAGACAAATATCTGAGCGGTCAACGTTCACGTTATATGTCTTAAGAATTTATGGTAATGACATTCGCTGCGGAAAGGTGTTGTACTATCACATCAAACAGGTCAGTTCAGTTTTAACTGTCGATTAGGAAAACACGAATGAATACATTTAATTTACATTTTTTTTATTACACTCAGTACTACTATTTTAATATGTACTATTTTTAAGCTTTTTGTTAAACAAGATTCATTCTCACGAGACGTATTATACCCAGGTGGCGTTGATGACGATGTACTACAGTATCTACAACGAGATAAACGTATTTGGCATCACATCCACCTACGTTCTTATGAATAAATTGCCATTCGATATCCTTGTAAGTATTCAATAATATATTGTTATTAATATGGTTATAACAATTATTATTAAAAGTTGTTTAACTTTAAACGCTCATTATTATTCATAATTTTATTCCCAGATTGCGCCGATGATTGTACAACATAATCCGCAACAACCACCTATCTTGAGGCCCGATGTATACACGCGGATAAGCCCAACTTTGGATGGATTGTAAGCATAATATTATGTATATTTTTAATTGTAAACAGTACACTAATCACTGTGGATTTATGTGCAAATATAATTTTGTGGATTCGAGTGCTTAAGCAGTGTTTATCAAGCGAAAATAACAATCTGTAGACAGTTTGAATAATGTAAATAATCTGTGCAATGTCATTATGAACGTTAAAAAAATATCAGAGAAATGTGAAAATTTTGACATTAAGCGATTGAACAAGTCGCAATATTTTCATTTAATGGGAAAAATAGTATTAATTTGACAAATATATATCATCATTGATGTAAACAGTCCATCATTTTGATAATGATATCATTTGGCATAGCCGCTTTTTAACAGACATCAAAACAGGTTTTATGAAAAAGTAACAAAATGGATGTACCTTTTGAGCTCTCTTTTGCTTTATCTGAGAGGTAACATGTGAGTTTACGTTGTGTAGATTATATGGTGAGCGGATAACGTACTTCTGGCTGGGCGGGCCGTGGGGTGACGACGTGGAGAACCTTAGCGCTTTCCTGTGCTTCGCGTTACCGGACGTCGGTGAAGAGACGGAGCCCGCGCACTCACCGGTCCCCGTTCAGGTGGGCGTGGCCGCGATGCGCCGCTCTATCGCACTACGGGACCACGCAAACGAGTCTGTAAGTTTATGTTGCCTAAAAAATTATGCTGTTTTTATTTTGAAGTAAAACATCTTTACGCCCGCTTGACTTGGGGAGTAGGCTAGTGAATTCGTACTGAAAATTGTGATCAGGCGAGGACAACGGAAGTTGCGAGGAAGATATAATTTAGTGAAAATAAAAAGAGACAGACTTACACTTACATTCTACTTACCCTACAATATGTATGTATGAATGCATTGCACCCAAGCTGTTTAAAACCCGAAATCAATCATGCATTTGTCATCTTGGGTATTCTGCTTAAAGTAAATTGCTCCTGAGAAAAATAAGTACTTTTATATTAATAGTCCTCAACCAAATCAGAAAGATCACGATGTCACTGACTCAACAATGAAAACGTCAAACGTTAAAAATGGTAAATAATTAATTTAATGTGAATGCCCGTCTTCACCGTCTTGATAGATTCCAGTAGTGGTGACGCAAGTGCTGCACGAGGGCCGGTGGTTGGTGACGATAGCTGCGGACCCGTGTCCGCAGTACTTGGTGCGCAATATGACGCGTGAGGCACTCGCGATCGCGCAGCCGCTACAAGCTGCTGCCAGCGAGCTGGACTCCGACGAGCAACCGGTCAGTGTACCAACATGCACAATACACACACACACACCATATGCACACTACACACACACACACACACACACACACACACACACACACTAACGTATATGGACATACACGGAAACTAAATGCCTACACTTCTGAACTTTGAATATCCCTGTTCTTTAAATTTTATCAGTATGTACCACAATATTGACAGCTAGAAATATTACCGTGTTATTTTATAATTAGTCTTACTTTTTAGGGAAAAATCCTCTTATATTCAGTAAGAGCTATATTTAAAAATACATTTTAAGAGACTATTGGATTATCTTGTACCTTTCGTGTCATTTCAAAATGTACCGGGGCATTATACCCGTGTAAGGCCTTTCTTCGTACTATCTGCGTTAGTTTTGAACTGTGATATAATTTGATGCGTGTGCCTTGAGACATGTACACTAAAGTACAGTATCACGTCGTATTATAAGTCGTCTTATATATATAGTTTCGGTTTCGTTGTGAACAGATGATAGAGGAGTATAAAGCGTGTAAATGGTGGTTCGTGCTAGAGTCGCATCAGTACTCGTACTACTCGACTCCGAGACACCTCGCGACCGGCGTGTCTCCGACCAGCGAGCCGGACAGTCCGCGCGCCGCTTCACTCGGTATCGGCAGGATACTCGGTAACTATTCACGTTTACCTTCAACTATCTGCATATACTGTCAATTAATTAAGACATGATTTACATATAGCCTATACACACGCGAAATGAAGACAATATCCGATAGATAAGATCCAATTGTAATTGTACTGTTAAAGTTGTATTAAAGTAACAAGAGTAGATATGGAACACTAAACGAACGGCCTTGATTTTAACAATATACTATTTTATTTCTTTGTAATAAATTAATTTACTCCATAATATACTTAAGTTGAGTGAAGTCTGCTAATTGACCAAGCGACTAAATTGACGATCTTGATGGGCCGGTAGTTTGGTACAGTGGTGTGATGATGAGCGAGACGTGTATTGGTGTTTGTGCAGGTGAACTGACACCGGAGTGGGGCATTCCGTTCGTGGTGAAGGAGGGCGATCAGCTGGTACAGCTGCCGCGTGACCTGAGCCTCAAAGTGCGTGTCACCACATATCCGCACTCCACCGTCATCGACCTGCTCACCGTCGACGAGGTACGTTGTTAACAGCTGAGATGTTTGAAGTAAAACTGCTTTACCCACGTCTGATGTAGCGGGTAGGCTCGTGAATGCTTAACTGAAATTGATCGGTCGAGATGAAATGGAAGTTGATATGAAGATTTAAGTTAGTAAAGATAGAAAGAGAGAGTTACGTTTCTTTCGTATATTCTATATTTAGTTTACTAATAATAATAAATAAGAATTAATATTAAATTAATAATGTCTACATTGTGCCTATTGATCGAATAAATAAGCTCGAAATATATATTTTTAAACTCTAACATGGATTACATTTATTTTTAACTGAATCGTCATCTGTCACAATGTCAAAGAAGTTTTAGTCCAATCGCGTGTAAAGATAACACTCACTCATTTGTTTTATTATTTCTCAATTCTTTAGGGCGATCTATCGGCCAGTGAAATACGTCGTAGACTAGCGCATCGTTTTACTCTCCCTGACCCTGACGTGAGTATGCTATTATAACGATTAAATTTTAAGTAAGTTATACATTTATTGACTACAAGTTTTTAACGCATAGCCTCTCAGTAGGAGAGTAAGTCTGACACGTATTCCATTACTCTGCTGTGTGTATAACATCGAGTGATCTACTGTAATGTCGCATGTTCTAAGGTCGCACAAAGTTCCCAACATTACCAATGCTATTTGTTAACTTGACATATTGGCATTTATCTTTTGCTGACTTATGTTATGTATTTTATGAACTAACTAGCTGCGCCCGCCCCACCTGAATACACCATGACTGCGTGTCGAGGGTTTAAGAAAAAAAAAGAAACCATACATACATTTAGTAAAAAATTGTTATTTTAATATTACAAACAGATACTCCAATTTTATTTATTTGTATAGATTAATAAAACCTTTTCTATTACAGTATCTGATACATGCTGATCGAAGCGAATCTGACGACAGGAGTAAGTATTGAATCTTAGTTTAAATATTATATTGTAATAATAAATTAGCTCACAGTCCACTTGGCTCGATGTGATTTTCAGTCAGGTAAGTCAAGCATCGTTCTCGCGTATTGCGGTGTCGGTGTTGGCTTGAAGCGAAGTCCTTGGTCTGCCACTGTCGCCTGCGCGTACGCAATTCGACCGGTAGCCTGTAACTCGAACAGAATATTAATCAACTATATTTTTTCCTGTCAGTGTTTGAGAACGATAAGGAGCTGCACAAACGCGACCCGAGTAACACGTCGAGCACTAGCGGCAAGAACTCGACGAGCAAGGTACGGGTGAACTACAGACCCACACACATCGCGTACGGCTTACACGAACCCCATAGATAACAAACTTAGCGGTTAGCGATCACGCTACACGACGTCTTAAAATGTATGGTAGTGACATTCACAGCGGAAAGGTGTTAGACGTGGCAGCACCGATACCTTTCCGCACCGAATCTCATATCACACAAAATTCCATAATCCATTTAATATTAATTGTATACAAATTTCAATGCATTACATAGTGTACATTGTTAGGTATAGTATATAATTACATTCATTATTTGTATGTATTTCGTGTGTATCTCGGCACCTGCCACATCTACTCACCAACTCCCAGGTTTAGGGTAGAGAATGGTATTAGGCATTAAATCTCCTTTTATTAAAACGTGTGTCCAATAAATTATAAATTTAATATGATGTGTATTTATTTGACAGACCGTGAACTCGCCGGACCAGTTACCCGAGTCTGGTAAGCGAACAGTTGCCTAGTTGAACGTCATTTCACTACACGCGATGTAGTGAAGTACAATGATGTAGTTAGTTAGCTTGTAGGATATTTATATAATAGTTGTTATTTTATTTTACGTCTTTTTTTATTATTGCCTTGCATTATTGTTTAATGCGCTGTTTGTTAAGGTGTTATGTAATAAGTTTGGAAGTGGAGTATTTAAAGAAAACCTACAAGTGTTGAATAACAGATAATAATTATTGTCTCCAATTTTAAATTCGTTATTTCGATGGCTTGCAGTTTCAACCCCGCTCATTCTGTTAGGAAAAATAATGTATAATCATTTCTCTGTGACGATAAATTTTCGCTTCTATCGGAGTAGTAAATTTTCACAATTCGTAATTCGTTGATATTTTAAATTCGATTCGATTTCCATACGATTTATTCAAATCGAATATTGCTAATTTTACAATCAAGGTCAATTTTCCAATGCGCAAATTGCTCATAGAGATAAAAGAAATGCATGACTAAGCGTACCACGAAATAAATGTTTGTTCGACACTTCCATGCTTATTTCTTTCAATGAAGCAACCATGGGTCAGTATTGTATACGGTACACTTTTCACGGTTTTATATTGCGTTGTGTCCCATAGTGGTGTATATAATATTGACCCGTGGTTGCTACATAATACACGTTAAGCTGCCTGCACTCGTGTCTGTGTGGTCGGCATGTGCTTGTTTTATTTAAATGCTTCTGTTTAGTTCGGTTGTACTATGTATTCGATGTTTGTAGAAGAACAGGCCCCGGACCCACCTAGTACCGTAACGCTCGCACAATTGGACTACGACTCTGAAACGTCACTACCGCTTGCCGATGTTGAGCCAAGTAAGTTCACATTTTTCCAAATTTTTTTTTATTACGTTTAAAAGTATGTCTCACCTATTACTGTTTATTTAATGTTCGTTTGTAGCTTTACTATACTAGAAATGCATTCGTAACGATGCTTCAGATTTCACATTGGTGTTTTAGTTTCAAAATCTAATTTTGAGGTGTATTGAACTTAATTTCATAATGCAATTATGTAATAATATTTACATATGATGCTTGCCTGGTCAACCAGGTCTACTTCACCGGCTACTTACTGAAATGTTATAATTAAATGGTAGCCAAGCCCTGTAAATAATATGTGCGTCCGAAATCCACGAGATACACTGGAACAGCTATTAACGCCAAAATGTTTGTGCGTAAATCAGTCACGGCACTTTTACGAGTTCAAGTCCTCATAGAAGAAAATCACTACTGCTCTTAATTAAAGACGATCTTATCTAAGTAAAATTGAAGATAAAGACACGAACAAAAGATTCCCCCTCCCACTTCGTTTAAACGTGTAATATTCCAAGTATTATTAATATGGTACGTTTTGGTGCGAGCAGACATGTCCGGCGCAGTGCCGCTGAGTGACTGGCTGCGCTGCGCGGCGGACAGCGTCACGGTGGAGCTGGCCCACGGGTGCACGCACACGCCGCTCGTGCGCGCCACGTGCGAGCGGGTCGCGTTACTACTGCGCAGCGATCGCAAGGTACTAACGCATTCATGTAACTACACTACAATCTTACAACCGGTCGACTGATACCTTCGTTGAGTAGGGGAGATATAAGTAGGCCTGCCCGAGTGACCAACAAATAATAATAGGGAACATGAGAAACTCATACTTATCTTTGCTTAATCATAGCAAAAAAACAAGAGACAGATAGGTAGACTCATTTGCTTTTTTTTTCAATGGACACATTTTAAACTGGCACCCCTACTTCTAGTATACTATTACTCCATGGGTATATTACGGCTGAGTTGGTTCCCGGGAAATCCCCGGTTACTCTAACACTGCAAGTAAAATATATAGACAGCTTTCCACCTAAGTTACGTTGTTTACAATTAGTATAAGCTATGTACGAGGAGCATAGAATCGTAGTGAGCTAAGCTAGTTAAATGCGTACCGTTGTTCCACAGAGCGAGCACGTGATGCTGACGGTGGGCGACGTGCAGGTGGACAACCCGCAGCATGTGACGCGGCAGTTCGACTTCGCGGTGATCGCCACCACGAGCGCCGAGCCTCGCACGCCCGACCGCTTCCCGCCGCTGTGGGGCACGCTCGTCGCCGACGAACACTTCGACGGCAGACTGCGACAATCAAACATCGTCGTGCGTACCACCACTGTCAAATGGACTGTCGCAGGAGAGGGCTACGGCAGTTAGTACTCACCATAATATTATCATTGCTACAAACTTCTTGTTTCCTCTGAACTACACTACAAATTGAAACTCGTGTACGTATATAAAGTGCTGTGCTCCCCACACGCTCAGGTATGCTAATTGTGACTACGTAGTGACCTGCTTGTAGGTGAGAGCAAATATTTAATTTAATATGAGGGAAATAATTAACGATTGATTGAGTGAGGTCATCAGTCGTTTAAATAGTGGTTGCAATAAAAGCGAAAATGTACGTACTATAAGTTTACAATGCTGAAACTATTTTACTGAGTTAAAAACCCTACTTTTACGTAGATATAAAACTTGGTTTTTACTGTACTATTTTTGATAGACCGAGGAGTATGATAAAATAAAACATGAAAGCTAAATGGCCTACTTACGACGCAGTTGGAGAATATATATTTAAACGATATGTTTTGTCGTTCCATTTTATGTTTTTAACCGTCACCTCATACAACAAGTTATATTCATCGTAATGATTTGTGTATGACAGATATCAATGAACCGATAGAACTAAAAGAGGTCCGCGACGTGGACTTGTACATGGGCCCGATATCGTTGTACATCGAGGACGAGTACGTGCGGCGAGTGTCGGCGCTGGCACGGCTACTCTCGCCGGGGCCGACCGCCGAGCCCGAACAGCTCGCCGCTGCGGAGGCGCTCGCGCTCTGCAACCCGATGCGGGTGCACCGGCTATACGTGCATCCCCTCGACCTCACACTCACTCTGCACACTGCGGTAACTGTGTCACGTAAATACACACACGTACATATACTCACCACACACACACACACACACACGTACACGTACACGTACACTTAGAAAAATCGTAATCACAATATGATAAGAAAAAATTTGAAAAATGAAAATATATATTTTTAGGTTGAATAAGGAAGGAGCATGGAATTGTTAAACAATATATTGAGTACATTTAGTAACGTATATTGAGTTCGTACTTAATCCAGAAGATTCTTGATTAATTAATACTAAAGAAACATAACTAACCTTTATGTCTATAGCAATTGTGGACACCACACACATACACATAGGTAGTTAACTCATTGTCATGAACATAAGTCATGATGTGATGTATATAGATGCGGCTGTACATC
>DWPQ01002474.1:0-10573 GCA_018251795.1 Perichares adela | reverse complement strand
GTTCCTTCCCTTTCACATGTAAACTAACTTTTAATTACAGTTCATATTCTAAATAATAAAAATAAAACAGTAGATTAATAAAAATACAAAAGATAGCTTTAATAACAATGCTCAATGTGTGTGTGTGAGGGAGTGGGTGTGTATGTGTTTACATTATACTGTGTTGTAGGATTTCTGTCTCGTAACTTAAAGTCGATAACCATATTGCAATTTTGTCTTTGATTTTATAGTTAGAGATGCTTTTACATGCATATAATCTGTTAAATTTATTGTATAATTTCGGAGCCAAGAAAAAGTAATAATATACACAAATTATCTCACAAATACACACATCGAATTGCCTCTCAATTAGAGCTATATAATTTGGTACATATTGTCTATAGTAACTGGCATTCTAATTGTCTACGCTTACGTCGAACGAAACGTAGCTCGCTTCCACCACCTTCGCCTAGTAACGACATGTCCAGCGATGTCGTATCGAGTCAAAAATGAGCTCATTGGGCAATGAGGCACGGGGACTTCAACCTAGCCAATGGAGGAGGCCTACGTACGCCTCGTAATCGTCATTGGTGCTAGTCCCTCAAATTTGCAATTACGCACATTACGCACATTTTGTTATATTTTGTTAATAAACTTAATAATCTAAAATTGTAAACTTATTCGCATTAAAAGTCTGAAATAGAAGTATCTATCATGTATACGCAAAATCAACCAAACAAATTGTTATTTGTGTGTTTGGGATTAAAATGCGAAAAATATGAAATAGACTAAAACTTGTATTATAATCTTGTTAAATTTAACTTAATTTGCAGAATCAGAGCCCAGATCTGATGACAATACAATATGTCAACTATTTATTTTATGCAAATGGACAACAGACGAGCGATCAAGCTAATGAGAAGCAGTTATAGTCGCTCATAATATAGGCAACATTAAAGAAGACTCTAATACCACTGTTGGCAACCAACATAAAAGTAATTTTTATTTTTTTGAAAATGACAATTAGATTGAAAGTTCGCTTTTTCTAGTTAAGTTTTTTCTTGACATGTAAAAAATGTTAATTCAATATAAATAATTAATTAACAAAAAGAAGTTGTTTTCATCCTCTCGTCGTTGCATCCATCATCCACGAGGCCAGCATAATTATACATACTATATTGAACATGGTCCTTCGAGCCGGATCATCGTGGGTGAAATTCTTTACAATACAAACGACGTGTATCTAAAGGGACGAGTATAAGTATCTTAAGGCCTCAATGCCAAGGATATCCCCTAGAACACCAAGCAGCGAGGATCAAGTACCAACTTTTTTATAAAATCGATAAAAATGTCAAGACAAGATTCCGACTCGGACATGGGTGTCGAAGCTAAAGATGCAAGTAAGATTATTATTATATTACGAAAGCAAAGAGCAGTAACAAAAGGATTACTCACAAAGATAAATACATCTATATGCAAAATCAGCCCGGAAGAATCATCATGCTTATCTATAGAAGCGTTGCAAATAAAAGAAGAAAGAATTCGGGTGTTATTTCAAAGATATGAAAATCTCAATTTTAAGTTATTGGAATATGAAGCAGAAGATGAAGAAGACACTGAGGTTGTAGAGGAAAAATACTCAGCAACGCTTACAAAAATTAAGGAATTAATTAATTCGCTGTCTTCACCAGGTACTAGTAATAATGCCACACAAAAAGTAAGTAAGCGTTTGCATACTAAGTTGCCAGAGATTGTTGTTCCGCCCTTTACAGGCAAGTATTCTGATTATAAGACATTTATTGGGCTTTTAGATTCAGTAATTATTAATAACGAGAACTTACAGAATATAGAAAAATTTTATTATTTAAAAAGTTTCCTTAGAAGTGAACCACTTATGTTAGTTAATAATTTGCCAATATGTAATGAAAGTTTTGATGAAGCCCTACAAATTTTAAAAGATAGGTATGACAATGAGTATAAGATTCGCAATGAACATATTGGTATGTTATTAGATTTACAACCAATTACTAAATCAAATGCTATTAATATAAGGAAGTTTGTGTCAATTATAAAACAACAACTTGCTGCTTTACGCAGTTTGAAGTGCAATGTGTCCCAATGGGATCCAATTTTATTGTGTGTGTTGTTACGCAAGTTAGACTTCATTTGTCATAAGGACTTTCAAATTAGTTCTGGTGAAGAAACCTCTGTACAGAGTCTTATTGAGTTTCTTGAGACCCGTGCTTTAGCATTGGAAAATTTAGAGCGTCCATATCAGGAAAAGTCAGTTAACATTGTCTTAAAGTCAGCTATAAAGGAAAAACCTTCTAATGTAGACATGGAAGTCGGCACTGCAAGAATGTGTTATCTATGTAAGTTGTCACACAAACTATTTCAATGTCCAAAATTCAAATTAATGCCTACTGCAGCTCGACTGGAATTAGTGGCAGAGCATAAGTTATGTAAAATCTGTTTAAACAATCATTCTACACCATGCAAGTTTTTCTTTAAGTGTGAAATTTGTAAGAAAAAGCATAACACATTATTGCATGAAGAATCTGCATCTACTCCAGTTACATTACTATCTAGTACAACAGGGATGCAGGTGCTTCTGCCGACTATCAAGTTAAAGTTGATTGCTCAAAATGGAACTGAAGTGTATGTTAAAGCATTGCTTGACAGTGGTTCTCAAGTATCTTTTGTAAGTGCTGAGCTTGCAAATTTAATGAAGTTTCCATCAAAAATATTAAAGTCTGACATAGTGGGTATTGGAAACAATATAAGTAATTTAAATAAATATGTATCATTGACTATACATTCACTCAATGGTGAATTTGCATTGAAGATTTCATGCTTCATCATAGACAAGATTGCACCCAAGTTACCCCAAAATAAAGTTGACTTGTCAAACTTTGTGTTGTCCCCCAACATCATTCTTGCTGATCCTGAATTTCATGAGCCGAGTAATATACATATTTTACTAGGAGCTGACATATTTTCGCAGGTGCTGCTGCCTTATGATGCTGATGTAGTGCTTAATTTATCAGGGTCATCAAGTAAAGGCAGCCAACTTGTACCTCTACCAACACTCCTAAACACTCAGTTTGGCTATGTTATCACAGGTAATCTACCTAGTTTCACTCCAGAACAAGTAGTATCCTTATTTTGTACCAAATGTGATACCCAACTTAATAATTCTATAACAAAGTTTTGGAACACTGAAAGTGTTCCTGAAGTATTTAATGAGACAAACACAGAGAATGACACTTGTGAACAAATATTCCTTGACACTGTGCAACTTAAGAATAGACAGTTTGAAGTTTCCTTGCCACTCAAATTACCACTAGAATCTGTCAATGGAATATTAGGAGATTCTCTATATTTTGCATTACAAAGATTTTATAATTTAGAGAAAAGATTACATAGAGAACCCATTTTATTAGAACTTTACACTAATTTTATAAATGAATATTTATCTTTAGGGCATGGAACTATAATTAATATCAATAAATATAATTTACATTCAGATCCAGTTTACTTTTTGCCACATCACCCTGTTATTCGGATGGATAGCAAAACAACCAAATGTAGAACAGTATTTGATGCCTCCATGAAAACAAATAAAAAAGTTTCACTAAATGACTTACTATTGAATGGTCCAATTGTCCAGAATGAATTATTCAACATTTTAATGTTATTTCGTATGGATCAGTACGTATTTATATCTGACATTAAGAAAATGTTTAGAGCTATTTCAGTTAAGAGAGAATATCGTTCCCTGCAGAATATTCTGTGGAGAGATTCCCCAGACAAAAATATTGAATGCATACAGCTTAACACTGTTACATATGGGTGTAAAAGTTCATCCTATTTGGCTACTCGTTGTCTAATTGAATTAGCTGAACGATATTCAGATCAGTTTCCTTATGCTGCTTTCATTTTAAAGAATCAAACTTATGTAGATGATATCTTGGCATCTCATGATTCTCTTGAGACATTAGTAGAGTCGAAAAAACAAATTTGTGAACTTCTAAATATGGGTGGTTTTCAATTACATAAATGGTCATCCAATAATTCTGAAATTTTGCAGGATATTCCAATAGATAATCAATATTTCGATGAGATTGAATTAGAGAAAGATAATCTTTATATTAAAACCCTGGGGGTCAATTATGATATCAAGTCAGATTCTTTAATCTTGTCCGCTCCCAAATCAAATATAAATATTCCTGAGACAAAGAGGGAAGTACTCAGCTTCATCAGTAAATTTTATGATCCATTAGGTTTAGCTGGTCCACTGGTTGTCAAATCCAAGGTTATTATGCAACGGATTTGGGAAGCATCTATTGGATGGGATTCAATTTTAAATGATGAATTAAAAGCTATATGGAATGAATTTTATAATAGCTTAAAAGTAATGGAACCCATAGTTTTAAAACGTAATGTCAACTTGCAACAAACTGTGGGCTTGCAATTAATAGGTTTTTCTGATGCCTCAAGCACCGCTGCCTATGGCTGTTGCATATACTTAAGAGTGGTCGATTCAGAAGGTAAGGTGAAAGTTTCTTTGCTCTGTGCAAAATCGCGCATCAACCCAATTAAACAAAGTCTTACAGTCCCAAGGCTGGAACTTAATGCAGCTCTTCTTTTATCAAGGCTCATAAGTAAAGTACAACATACTCTGGGACTTAAAAGGAGAATTAATGATATTATTTTATACTCTGATTCACAAATAGTATTAGCATGGTTAAATACGAATGTTTTTAAATTGAATACATATGTCGCAAATAGGGTAAAGGAGATTTCAAGATTAACGGGAAATTATATTTGGTCTTATGTACATTCATCTGAGAACCCTGCAGATTGCCTTAGCAGAGGTGTATTACCCCATGAGTTACACCAACATAAGTTCTGGTGGAGTGCGCCTGACTTCGTGCAAAGTAAGGAGTATAAACCGCCAAAGCCTGAAAAATTTGAGGCTCATGATCTTCCTGAAATCAAAAAGGATTCAAACGCATTTTGTAGTTTAGTATGTACTGAATTGGAGGGTAAAGTTTGTATCGATTTTTTATATAAATATTCAGATATCAATAAGATTCAGCGGGTTCTTGCGTACATATTGCGTTTTTGCCGTAACACACGCACACAATCAAATAGGGTCAAAGAAAATTATATTACAAGCAAAGAATTGCACGAGTCATTGCTATTAATATTAAAATGTGAGCAATATAAATATTTTATGGATGACATTAATTCTGTTCGATGTAGTAATAATAACACCGGCAAATTAAAGCCACTCAATCCATTCCTTGATGATAGTGGCTTGCTTAGAGTTGGTGGTCGTTTGCATAATGCAAATATACCCTATTCACAAAGGCATCAGATTATCTTGCCCAAACATTCAAAAATTACGGAGTTAATTATTAAGAGTGAACATGAAAAGAATCTTCATGCAGGTCAAAAGCTTGTTCTATCATCATTGAATCAGAAGTTTTGGCTTGTTGATGGATTAAGACAAATAAAAAAGGTTATATATAAATGTATGGTATGCTGGAAATTAAAAAAGAATATGTCTCAACAATTAATGGGTTCACTCCCACATGACAGAGTAAATGTATGTCGACCATTTCAAAAGGTTGGGATAGATTTTGCAGGGCCTATTACTATTAAACAATCAACAATAAGAAGGTCATTGCGTTCCCCAGCTTATATAGGTGTCTTTGTTTGTTTTGTCACTAAAGCAGTACATTTAGAATTACTCTCAGATATAAAGACTGACACTTTTATTGCTTCTTTTAATAGGTTTATTGCACGTAGAGGTTTGCCCTCTGATATTTATTGTGATAATGCATCTACCTTTAAATGTGCCAAAGTTAAACTTGATAACTTATATAAATTGTTAAATTCCAAAGAGTACCAGTCTCAAGTACAAGCCTATGCAAGTCAAAAAGGTATCAATTTTCATTTTATACCGTGTTACTCACCGGTATTTGGTGGCCTATGGGAGGCTGGGGTTAAAAGCACCAAATTTCATTTAAAAAGAGTTGTTGAAAAGGCATTGCTGACCTATGAACAATTAAATACTGTGTTGTGTAGAATTGAAGCAGTGCTAAACAGTAGACCTTTAATACCTTTATCTAATGACATAAATGATTTTTCTTATTTATCGCCAGGTCATTTTCTCATTGGTACAGCGTTAAATACTTACCCTGAACATAATTTGACAGAAATTCCTGTAAATAGATTAAAATTCTGGAATATATGTAATAGTATGCAACAGGCATTTTGGAAAATATGGCAAAGGCAGTATTTAAATATACTTCAATCACGTCCAAAGTGGAGGGATGTGTCGCCCAATATTACTGTAGGATCCTTGGTTATATTACAGGAAGCTAATACTACACCATTGTATTGGCCAATGGCACGAGTTGTCAAAGTTTTTCCGGGAAAAGATAATTTGGTTCGTGCAGTAGAAGTTAAAACTGCCAATGGTCATGTACATACTAGGTCTATTACTAAGGTTTGTGTATTGCCAATAGATCATTAAGTACAAGTTTTATAATGGTGATAACATGATTGTTTTATTATGTAAAAGTTTATTTTATTAAATAGATTATAATTATTAAAATTTTAAGTTTTCATTATATGCAGAAACATGTATAATTTTAATATGATTGTTGCAATATGTTAATGTTTAGTTTTAATAGATTATTTGATTTTAATTTTATGTCTTAGCTATCTGCGGAAAAATGCAAATTTTTATTTAGTAATTATTTTAATCTAATTGTATTTTGTTCTCGAAGCCCGCAACATGTTGGCAACCAACATAAAAGTAAATTTTATTTTTTTGAAAATGACAATTAGATTGAAAGTTCGGTTTTCTAGTTTAAGTTTTTTCTTGACATGTAAAAAATGTTAATTCAATATAAATAATTAATTAACAAAAAGAAGTTGTTTTTATCCTCTCGTCGTTGCATCCATCATCCATGAGGCCAGCATAATCATAAATACTATATTGAACAGACAGGACATCATCTTTCCGCAGGGACTCTCATTCCCATACATTTTTAAATTGGCGTGAGTGTAAACGGTTACCGCTAAGATTTTTGTCTTTCTGATCGTAAGACTTAGTTTATTATCAACTAGTCCTTCATCAATCCTCGTTGAAGTTTGAACTTCTTCACAAATGAGGTCGCAACTTGTGAGGATCTAGTAGACTGCAGACGCCATACGCATCATAAGTAATTAAATGCGTATCATCTAGCCGTATATACTATATGTATCTACGAGTATATACGCACCATCAAGTGCCATTATGCACTGGATTTTATCGCTTGCCATCTTGCTTCGGTCCCAAATATCTTTGATTACTGATGTACAAACTCTTGATGGACAGAAAACATTACATGGAACGCCTTATCAAGTGGTAAGTTATGAAGGCAGTCTACTTGCTAATGTAGGCCCATAAACAAGCCGAGGTAGGACGTAGCAGGCTAAAAATCGTAAGTAATCACTTATCAATATTAACATGAATGAATATATTTTTTTTAAGAGAAGAAGAATACACAAAAAGAGTTAAAAATAATAAAGTAAATTTACAAATTTCCCGATTGAGTTCTAATTGAATGGAGCGGCTGAATTTAGAAGCTTAGAACAGAGTAAAGTTTTAGACACTTCTTAAATTTGTATGACAAAAACATTACCACGTATATTTAAAATGTATTATTTTTTCTTCTCCCAGTGAACTTTTGCATCAATAAAGTACCGAATCTTCAGTAGTCACTTCTCAAAGCAAATCAATGAGTATATTATTGAAGTTTTCAGTTGTAAATAATAAGCCACGTTTGAGGTTACTTACTGAAGGTAAGAATTTAGGTAGGTATGATTAAAAGCATCTCTAGAAAACTACTTTGGAATATTAATATGGGACAAAATCCCTCACTACTTCTTCCCATACAATTTATGGTCGTTAATAAAATAAGTAATAATCCTTTACGAGCTATAATCCCTTACAAACATTACGGTTAACAAACATTTGTTAGTATCCGTACCACCGACTGCGTACATAATTAATTACATATACATAGATACTTATTGATGAACGAACAAGTGTCGCTAATGCAATAAAGATTTATTTTACGCAACTCACCCCTCTCAGGAGCACGTGTTGCGTTTAAATAAGGGTGGCTACCCTTCGTTTTATTTCTCTATTCTCAGTCTTTTTATTCAGCTTTTTTATTTGGTAATTGAAACGTCGCCTAGTAAAAGCTCTGTATAAACGACATACCTACTAAATACAACTATGAAATGCTAAGGTAAGGTGTTATGTCGTCACGTGACTTGGATGCAGTATTCAAGGGTTCTGGGATGACGAAACGTCAAATGACCCTTGGAGTTATTTAAGTTCATCTGCAGCTTTGACAATTTATCAGGAGACCCAACTGCTACTGACAAAAGAAAGACTAAGAAGCTCCATAGTATCTAGTATCTACTGTTTTCTATCCGGCCTAAGAAAATAGTAGATAATGTGTACTATTAATAATAGTAGATAGATAGATACTAATCTATACTATAGTATAGGAGATAATAGTAGATACTATCTTCTATTTTTTTTGGCTAGCCAGAAAACCAGTGGCATTTTTAGGCCAAGCTTATTCCTGAGTCCGGACTAGGTCAAGGCTCATGCTGCAGCACAAAAATCGTTTTTTTTTTAATTTGTTAGTATTCTATACCTAACTTGTTTTCTTTTTTGAGCGTCATATATCTCTTGATTCAATGTTTTCTTTCTTTCCTTTATAATGCAATGTTAGATCTTACAGCACCTATCCTCCCTTATGTACGATAATTTTCTAGCCTCATATCCTTTTTATAACCTGTATGTACATACTTATCCGCCTTCACCATCCATTCGTCCGGATCTACCATCAATCAACCGGCTGAAGTAATCCATTTGGAGTAGAAATTATTTCTTTTTTGAGATGAGTAATAATCTATGATCGCAACCTCATTCTTCAAGTGAATATTTAATACCTGTGATACATTACTGGTTTTATAGCATTACAAAATATAAGCACAATAATCAGACATAAGTGGGTGCTATACTGTTATTGACCCGCTGCTGGGCTCGGGCCTCCTTTCACACTGAGGGTTTAAGGTCATCATGCTGGTCAAGTGCGGGTTGGCAGACTTCACAAACCTTCTAGAACATTAAGGAGAACTTTCTGGTATGCAGGTTTCCTCGCGATGATTTCCTTCACCGATGCAAGTGATCTTTAATTCGTAATACGCACATAACTTAGAAAAGCAAAGGTGCGCGCCGGATTCGATCGCATGACCTCCAGTTCGGGACTCCAACGTTTAGACCACTAGACTATCTCAATGTGAGAAGTGACCAGAGCCCAACAGTGGACAATTATTATACAGACATATATGGGCATGTATGTAAATATGAAGGAATATTATGGGCCATATTGTGTACGTTCACCATCGTAATTGTAGCACTCGTCCATCAATCACTATATGTAAATATTTGCTGGATTAAAAACCCATTCCGAAAATAAATATTTTATATTCCCGTGAGTGTTGAACACGAATACCCACCTGACTGATACCCATTCACGCTTTTAATGGGACGCTTGTAATTGCACTTTATTTGATGGGTTACATCTAATGAAATAAATAAATATTTAGCTTCTTATACACTTCCTTACTTCATTATGAGGGGATCAGTTTTAAGAGGTATCCTGAATTTGGAAGAAAGAGATGTAGGTAGGAGGTATTTATTTACCAATCAGGTAAAGCAAGAGAAAATACAAATTAAACAACTATATTTAGGTATGTTCGCGACCTAGGGTTCCCTAATAATGGGCTAGAATCGGCCAATATTATGGATAGCTATCTTTCCACCTTGTTCATTATCTATTCTTCAATCTTTTGGACCAGATTGATAATTCTTCATTTTCTCCAATTTGTATGTTCCATCTGTCTTCATCTGTCTCATACTTTGCTGGTATACTTAGCTTATGGTAAGTAAGTCAAGTGAGGTTTTACGAATAACAAACTGTCCCTAGATGTAAATGAATAAATATGATATTATTACAATATTTTGTATTCTTAATCAAAAGTATTTGAACAGATGTGCATACATATGCGACTATAATTTCGAGTATCCCTCTCTGCTAGTACTCGTACGGTTCAAAGTGAGGGTCCCTCAGAAATAAAATAATACAATATCTAATATCTGAGGATAATAAAAGGCAAAGACAAAATGCTTTTATCAGTATTACGACTATTGTTTGTAAATCCTTTATGTAATACGATTACTTAATGTTACAGGTTAAATATAGTCTATAGATAACGTTCATAAAATTTATCCTACTTTCTACTATTCACCATACATACTACTTCAGAAAAGTGGAAAAAAACTATTTTTTTAATGTTATTCCGGTAACTGTACATGAATTAGTAAAACAACTACATATTATATTAAAAACTAAAACTAAAATACATCTATATATACAAAACTAGTGAACCGCCCTCGCTTCGCTTCGGGACCCGTAGGTATCAGCTGCGTAGGTCCCGCTCCCGTAGGAAT
>DWPQ01002473.1:0-10575 GCA_018251795.1 Perichares adela | reverse complement strand
TAGCGTTTCCGACCCATACATATTATGTCATTAAGATCCTCGCCAACACCACACAACACATGATACAATGAAAGCATAGATTTTTTTAATTCACACCCCTTTTTATTAACGTATTCTCAATGTATAAATTAAGCTAAATTATTATTAGCAGTCAGGAGTATTTTTTTGCTGACATTTCGTGGTGTAGATATATTTGAATAATGCGTAGACATTCTGAAAGTTTTAATTTAACTCTATATAATAAGGAGATATAAATCCCCGAGTTTAAATTATTTAATATTCTAGATATGTAGATGTACCAACCCTACAGGTTTCCTTACTCTGTGACGGTTCAATCATTTAGTACATGTGTCCAAGGCGTAAGAAACTTTTGACAGTATGTGTGGGATACCATGATACATGGAATCATGGAATTGTCTATAGAATAGACTGTCTCATCTCGATGTGTCAAATCAAATAGGCAATTGGGATTTACTCAATTCGGTGTGCCCGAGAGGTTTTTATTTATTAATTTCGTGTAAATTCATGATAAAACATTTAAACAAATGATATCATGTCGCTCAGGGAAGATCTCAGAGAGCTGGGCTGGTAAATAATACTAAATATGGTAGTGATATGAGTGTTTGTTGCTATTATTGCTAATAACGATTGTGTGATTCTTCTAGGCACTTGAGTGAAGAAGGTATTGATATCATTAGCGAAAATGGTCAAATAGAAGATGTAAACCTTCTACATACAAGAGCTTTGGATGTAAGTATATCGGTGAGGCGAGTGTATTCAAGCGGCATGGAAGACTATTGTATTGAAATAATCGTCTCATTGTACACGTAATTTTCCAGTTTGATTTGAGGGACATAGCAGAGGCCGCATTCCCGGAGGATTTCACTAAAGATCCGAGTAAGCTGGAGAAGCCCATTGTAGTTCAAATTCAGAAGATAAGAAATGTTTCTGCACCTAAAGCCAATGAAGAGTCCAAATCTGCGCCTAGGATGTTGAAGCTAACCCTTCATGACGGCAAGTCAACATGCACGGGACTGGAGACAAGTCCCATTCCAACCATTAACATCAACACACCTCCAGGGACCAAGTTGTTGTTAAATAATGAAGGACTGGAAGTGTGTCACTCCATCATTTGGCTATCTCCTAGCATTATCACCGTTTTAGGGGGAAAAGTGTCTCATATGATTGAAAAATGGGAATTGAATCGTAGTCTTGCAAAACACACACGAGGTAAGTTTTTTTATAATATATTTTTATAAGTATATTTAGTTAAGTTTGGAAACCTGTACTGTACTTTAAGGATGATTATTATATTTTATAATGTCTACCATTTAGAATGTTTATTTATTGCCTTTTAAATTAAAGAAAAATTAACTTAGGCAATTTGACTTATATTTCAGGTGGTATAGGCATAGAGGGTGGCCCCCCTCCCTGGATACCATTTGGACAAAGACTGGAAGCTCTGCCTGTGGATAAACAATTTAAAAGCCTACAAGAACCTGCTAATAAGGAGAATCCTGAATTTGAAGCCCAGAGAAAGGGGGCCATTGCTGAGGCACAGAGATTGTCTGGTGTTAAAAAGGTGATTTGGAAAATGTAAACTCATTAATTTCAGGGGCATCAGGATTCCCTGTATTTCCGTGTTCAAGTAGTATTATCGGGTGGGATCGTAGTCAAGCACTAACTTATATAAAATAAAATAAAATATATATATAAATATTTACCTATGTCATAATGTTAAACACTGGTACTTCTTACTATATGTATGTGCTGTGAAGATAAGTTTCACAATTTAGCAAATTTTTACTGTAATTGTTAAAGCAATGAATTATTTTATTCTAGGTATTTGGTGGAGGTACCAAGCCATTACTTGATGCAAATGTCCAAAAACTTGTTGACGCTGGATTTTCAGAAGAACAAGCTGATAATGCCCTCAAGTGTACAAAGAATAATGTTGATAGAGCTCTCAGAATGCTACAAAAAAGAGATAATTCGGAAAACAGGAAAGAGAAGCAAAAAGAACTTGAACCACCAAAACGTAAGAGTCGGAAGCAGGAAGCTAATGATGAGGATGGAATACCTGTTAAACCAACTGGCAAAGTTTCATTATTTGATTTCCTGGAAGACAAACTTCCTAATGTACCAGATAAGGATAAGAATAATCGTCAATACAATTCAAATTATGAGGAAAAATCTGATAGGGGCTTTGGTGGAAGGGATAGACACAGTGCCAGAAATAACTCACGCACTGGTTCTAGATATGAAGGGCATAATAACAGACATAAATCCGATCGCAGCCATTATTTCAATGACCATCATAGAGAGGATAGAAAATATCCAAATCAAAATGAGAAACCACCTAGATTTCAGAGGAAGCTGGAAGAGAGAAATAAACTGCAACAGCAACAGCAACAGTACCAACAACAATATCAACAGCACCAACAACAGCAACAACAACACCAGCAACATCAACAGCATCAACAACATCAACATCATCAACAGCTTCAACATCAGCAACAACAACAATACCACCAACAACATCATCCACAACAACAACACCATCATCAACAACTCCAACATCATCAGCAGCACCAACATCAACAACAACAGATGCAAGTCAACAACATTAATTATAATGTGAATTATAACAATTCCTATCATAGCCAATCTCAGTATGATGATAGAAACTTTAGAAATGACAGAAATATGAATGATAAGATGCACCAATCCCAGAATTACCGAAACGCAAACACTATAGAAAACCTTGTGGAGGCAACTGCTAATTTAAATCTTCTCTCGAATCAATCTTTGCCTACTGAAGAAATTCAACCTCGCAATTATCAGCCCCATTTAGACCAAGTGTACTCGCCTAAGCAGACTTATATACATAACCAGACAACGTTAGATATTCCACCGTTTAGAAGAACCAATGACTTGCAAAAATACCAGGAACAATCATATCAGCGCAGGCAACACGCGCATCAGCAGTCCAATGGGTATATTGAACAACAACAGAGCCCAATCTATCCAAACCTGAATTACATGGGAAATACGCAACCTTATGATAACCGTCAATATGGGTATGGGGGGGCGCCGCAGGAGTATAATACGTTGCGAACGGGCGGACCCTTTCTGCCGGGCTCACTGCTAGGGTTTCAAAATGCAGCTGTTAACGAGCAGGCTCGCGCTATGCTCGGCGTGGCGGATATCAACTGGAAAGTCGGTGATCGCTGCCTCGCGCTTTATTGGGAAGATAATAATGTAAGTTTGCAGATTAAGTATTTTGATACTATAGTCAATTTTTTTTTTATTCAAGTACGTATCTCTGGAGTTGGACCTATGAGTATGAAATAAAACTAAATATAGTATTACAAGTAAATTCTTTTTAAAAATTGAACTGTATCTAATAGTAAAAATATTAATTTAGAATGCTGTACTTTAACATGTTTTTTTTAATAAGAGTTGTCAATGGTTATATAGTACAGTTGCCGGCACGTAACTTGGGAAGATTGGTTAGATGTGCAGATATCGTATTTTGGGTCTCATTGGTTATCATGGGGATGCGGGACGAAACAGTATCGTTCCGAGCGCGTGATTGGTTGCTCAGCCGACCCCCTGCCTCCCGCACCTCGTCAACGTCCCGATTACTCCCGAACACTTGAGCGCACATAAATGAAACCATTTTGACGTCAACATGTTGTGAACAGCATGTTTGATATGTACATACAATTTTAACTTTTCATTGTTGTTTGTTTTATCTATTGCAATGAATAAACTTCACTTCACATTCCTTTCCTTTATAACGAGATTAAAAAAAAAATAATTATGGCAGTAACCCTAAAAACAAGCAACGAAAGTGACCACTTTTTTTTTCAATTAATTGTACATGCGCAAACTTATCCCCAATAGTCCGAAACCTTGCCAAGATATATGCTGGGTTCTATATATACCTACATGCAAAGGCTGATTAATATTATTGTTACACTTGATCAAACAAGATTGCTAATATATTTTTGTTAGTGTAATGAAATGATATTATAATGTTATATGAGTTTCATGTTTTAATTCATATTTGTAATGTTATTTTACAGTTCTATGAAGCTGAGATCACTGGCACTTCAGCTAGTACTGTTGTAGTTAAATTTTGTGCATATGGTAATCATGAAGAAATTCTTAAGTCCAACTGCTTGCCATTCCCCAATCAAGGTAATTCTTTTCAATATATTTAATGTTTAGCTCTTATTTCCATTACACTTCAACTGCTCAACAAATTATTTTGTCTGTATGACTTATAGTAACTTCACCACTTTTAACATAATTATTAACTACATGAATTGGATCTATATAAGGTAGGCAACCTTGTTGCCTAGTCGGAGGTTTTCCTGACCTGTCGAATAAAGAATCTAGGCGGCGATATCCTAGACGGAGACATTTATCTGACTTATATTGTTCTTGGGTTTAGGTTATTTATGACCTCTCATAATAATACCTAATATTCGACTTATAACAATATCCGTGCCAGTTTACGCATTATTTTAAATGATTACGGTAATTACAGTTATAACGTATAAGTTATCTTGTGAACCAAAGTAATCCTTTTAAATTCATATGAAAATTTATTGACTATTGAAGAAACACCATAACACAACAAAAAAACACTGCTAATGAATGATAATGACAGCAGGGTCCGGCAGCGGTGGGTACGCGCGTGGCGGTGTGTTCGCGACTAGCGCGGGCGGCGCCCCGCGGCGCGCCTAGTGTCCGCCGGGGGCCCATGCCCCCGCCGCCAGCTGACAGCAGGCCTGCGGCCCCAGCGACCCCCGCCAACCGGAATATTACACCTACGTCTACGATATCCCGGAATTTTGGCCGATGACGTACTAACCTCTTCTCGAACATTCCTCCTCGCCTGAGCCGTGGTGTGCTGACGAGCGTTGAATTTAGAAATTACTGACAGTCATTTTTCTTCTTGTGGCTCAAGGTAACGCTTTAACAAGACAACGCGGGTATAAAGTTATGAATTCACGGAGTGATTTCGAAGCAAGCCTAAAGCGCTGAAATTCAGGAGTACATTTGAATTTATGTATTAAGAACGTATGCAAATACTTGTATTTGTTAAGTTTATCATGGGTTCCGCCACTAGGGAACAGAGCGCGTGGCTTCAAAAACTACCAGGCCTAAGTCGTTTTGTGCAATTGCAAATTGCGTACGTTTATAGTTCCTACCCGCAGCGTGCGCGGACGTAAATCGCTTCGTGTTTTCCAAACAATAGCTGTTAGGCATTATATATTGCACGTAAAATTTTCATACACTTTTACTTGCGTTGTCTAATTAAAGTGATGATCTGATTACCATAAATGCTTGCCATTGTACGTAGTGTTGTGATAGAAGTGAATAACTCTCGTTTCCTGTATATTTTATAAATGGTAACGTTGTTTATGTAACCTGTCGGCGCAACGTTTATCATAGTGACAAGTTATCGGTGTTACTGGGCTTTGTGACGAGGATTGTGCGAGTGGAGTTGGACGCTAGTATATCGACTCAACAGCTGGGATAAGTGACAAGCAATTTTCTTACAAACGGAGGCACGTTACTGCGTATCGTCTACCCAATTTATAATTAGGTCGCGCCATTTGATATGGCCTTTTAATAATTAATAGTTAATAAGTCTAAAAATCTTTAATTGTATTATTTTACCTAACTCCTAATGAATGGCTGGTCTGCGATAAGCGAAAGACTAGCGCTGTTTATTTAATGTGTTTGAAAGTGCAATTATAATTTGTTTTCTGTTACCATTTACTTTCGTGTTGTTAATATATTAATGTTACGTAACGGTTCCAGACACTCCTTAATAATTATATGGAAGTATATGGGTACTATGTAACAGATAATCTTGCTAAACTCATAATTGTAAAGTTCTCGCTAATTTCGCAAAAGAACCGCTCTGAACTACGCCAAATGTTGAAACTCACGTATGTATGTACTCTATGGTAAACCACTTTCGTAGTTATGCTGATACTGAACTAACCATTAATGCTTTGAGATATTGAACTTACTTTATCAGAACGATCATAATAATTACCGCGAATAATATTGCTGGGCAATAGCTTTGAGATTAATTTGATAATGTAATGATGTATGTATATAAAAAGAAGATGCCATTGTGTTTGGAACATTTGAAATAACTGCTCGTGACATTTTTTTTAACTTATTTATATTAGAAATTAATTATCACTTGCGTCGGTGTTTACCTCATTTTAATGAAAACGTCGTTATGAAACTCCATAATATACGAGTATAAGAGATTTCTCCAGAATGTTCTCAAACGTATGTGAAGTCTATTAATCCGCACTTGGACTGTGTATGGCCTTAGCCTTATCAATGTAAAAGTAGATCCGAGCCCAGCAGTTCGATAGCTATGGGTTTTTAGTTGCACCGGGGTATTCACGATTTTTGTATTTTATGCCGATATTTCGACTCAGTTGCATGGTTCGTGGTCACGGCGAGTACTCGTTGCAACTAAAAATGTTTAGTGTCCGCGTTAGTGCAAGTTTGAAATCGTAATTATGGGTTGTTCGATGATAGTAACATATTTGCGTACCAGGCGTGAATAAGTTGATATTTAAGTCGACTTGCATATATGTTTTTTAAAAGCATAATAGGCATTAGGATAGGATAGGGTCTGTTTTACCGCACTTAGCAAACATGTGAATTTTTAAATAACTCTGTTACTAAAGTATTTATTAACATAAAATCTGAATTTACAGATGAAACTTAAACTTAAAAATGGCTGCCCTGAAAAATGATCATTTTCGTTTTGTTAAGTTATTCACGCCTGGTACGGATTGATCTGCCAAGTTGATATGTGCTTTTCATACCATTTCATGTTGTACAATTTGTTCGACGTACAAATTAGCAGCACATACTATCATATATTTTACTTCATAATCCCGGTTTTGGTTTATAATTTCAAGTTCTATATAGACGTAGTACATTGTGCAGTGACAACGAAAGTTACAAATTTAAATATCAAGATTAATGGAATGTATTGTCGTGCACACGTCAACTCAATCATAGCTTAACTTTTCGAAGCACAGCTCTGTATAAAATCATACTTTGAAATGGTTTTAGAGATTTTATCAACTTATTTAAATCTTATTAAAAAATATTATTTTGAAATTTAGACGCTTTCGTTTCCTCAGTGATATGATTATAATTAATGTCATCGCAGTTATTATACGTGATTTTTTACTTTATGAAATCAAATACTGGTATAAAATACGATTGGGATGTTGTTAAACAGTTTATCAGGACATAGTTACGGTAGGGGTTACAAAAATAATAGTTATATATTAATTAGTATGTTTTATTTGATAAGATCGATGTTAATGAAAAAATTATTTATCAATGGCTACTACTCATGTTCAGGTACAGGATCGGCTGAGAAAAAGTAACATAAATTCTCTACAGGGGTAAAATGATAAATGTTTAGTGGGTTATGAATAACGTATAGTAATTTTCTTATATATCTACCTAATTGAAATTCATCCTATTGTGTATTATCGACAAAAATCGTAAGAGAATCGGATACGGCCGCAAGTGCAAGTACATTGGTCTTTAATCATCTAAACGTACACTTTAAAAACTGCCAGTAAATTATGTTCAAGTCAATCTTCTTTGGAGTTAACGACTTACGACTTATAGAGGAAGCTAGTACAGGCATTTGTATTAAATTATGAAGTTCTGTTTTTTTTCCGATAAGTAACATGTAGGTACATTTTGGCACCTCGAAATGCTTTTTAGTAGCACTGAATTAAGTCTTATAAGATACATATATAATATGTGTAAGGAAAATTGGTATTTAAAATTTCGCCGACGTAAAAAAGGAGTTGTCCCAGCTTACAAAGATTTTTTTCTGACCATTGATAAGTTTACAGGAATTATATTATAGTTTTGTTACCTTCAGAATGGTCTGAGGTCGACAGGTCTCAGTGTTATAGGAGATACGCAGTATCAGGTGTTAATTATTATATGTGTGATTAACCAATACATAAATTATAGGTAGATAACGGAATTCTCAATGTTAATTTATTGTCAATCAGTACGTGAATAAAGTATCGTAGTATGTAGCTTGTATAAGTGTACTTTGTTGTATTTGTAGCGCCAAGTGTGTTATATGTTAATATAGTCTTTCGTTTTTATCAAGATCATAGTCAATACTTTATGCAGTGTACAAAAATAATGTTGAACACGCGGAACGTCTGTATGAACGATGATGTACCGTTCCTCGTTTTATGTTGTAACGAATAAGGAAATTAAAATTAGATATTCGATGTCTGTTAATTTGTTCCCTAGAAAATTTAATTTGAATGGGAAATTTTCGTTTGGGAATACTAAAATTAGTATTTTTAATATAAATCTTAGCTGGTTGTCTATTTGTACAGGTATAATTCTACGAATTGTACGATTACTATTATATTTATAACAGAATTGTGAATTTACATGTCTATATAATATTATTGTTCGCAGCCACTACCTGTGTACCTGTGTAGCTCAAACACAGTATGTTGTAAAATAATGTTAAGTGTATATCGAATAAAGTCCAATCAAGTAGTGTTTGCTAAAATAACTATTATCGTAATTAGTTACTCTGTTGTTGTTAACCAAAGCTCAATTCGATTAAGTCGATGCAGGTTCGTGTTAGAGGATTCTTAGCTCCTCGTCTGTACAATTTCACACGCCGCCGTCAATATGCTTTTTGAATAGGTGACGATAGCACGCACTCTTATATGTAATTGTCTACCCTTAAAGAGATTTCATGTTTATTCTAAACAAGATCTTAAAGCGAATCTTGCGTAATCATTGTACAGTTGGTGTCACTAGAATAATTACATACTCCAGAATGTGTTTAATATAATTATATCAAAACTAAGAAATCCTGACGTTCGTCTGGCGTTTTCCTCTTCAGTAGAATGTGTTTAGATTAATAGCATAATATGATGGTTGCAACATTACGTATTGATGAATGTTGCAGAATAGTGTAACTGCGTGACCTACTCAGAAAGTGATGTTAGAGAATGATCTGTAAATCTTTACGCCGATCGATGATACTATTTTAAGTTATTATCTCTCTCTGTACTACAACGATAATTGGGAAGTCGGTAACCCGATTTCGATACATTTGTACTAATTTTATGTTGGAATAATCTATTATTAACAAAATCCTAATAAATGGAGAAATAAAACATTTTTTTTTCTGAATATCTGTTGGTAAGGAAAATTTAGTTAGCCCTACGGTCTGTGGTTTCACTTTACACATCTTCAATTATTTTCTCACCGAAGTGTTTTGTTTCCAGCCTACTCTAAAAACTTTTTAACTCAATCTCCACAAAAAAAAAACACATTGTAACCTTTAATAGTGATATTTCCTGTTTGAGTCTGGTTCAGGTGCACTTGAGGTACCTAACTGTATGGTGATTCAGTGTTAACTAAAAAAAAACAATATTACATGATTCGAAAATCAAACATCGTGTATTGATGTCTGTAGTAACGGTATTTAAATACACTGGCCTCTTGCGTCGATGATCCTTGTTCATTTGGTCCTGTTCTGTGTTCAATGTCTTGTGAAGAATTTTTCTATAATTATTCATCTATACAACTTAATAAAATTGGAGTCCCTGTTTGTAATATTTAAAAAAACGCTTTTTTTCTACATAATATGTATATACACATACCAAAACAACAGTTTTAAAAAAAATTGTCTGTTTGTGTAGAAAGAAAGCTGTTAGACACATAGAAATCTGCCTATCTGTCTGTTTGTTCCGGGTAATCTCTGAAACGGCTAGACCGATTTTGACAGGACTTTCAATGGAAGTTAGTTGATATAAGAAGGAGTAACTTGGGCACTTTTTAGAAATCCCGCATGACCACGACTTACGCGAGAAAAACTTTGCGACACCAATTTCTAAGCGGACAGATCCGCGGGCATAGCTAATAATAGATAATTGTGAAGTGGTCTTAGAGGATCATTAAGGGTTGTTCGGTTGTTAGGTAGTTTGGTTGTTAGGTTATTCGGTTGTCGACGCTCACGCTCATAGCGTCGTTAAGTTAACGCGCATTTGCGTCCAGTTACTGAAACACTCTCTATGCTAATAAGTGTGAATTTTGCTGAAAACTAGAATGAAAATCTTTTCATACCGTGTCCTTATATTTTACGTTTAAAACTAACATAGATAGCTACGGTACTAATTCTTTGTTACAAGCCATTAGTTCACCGAGCGTTCGAATCGTGAGTACCTGAAAGATTTTTATAATGTGTATGTATGTGAAGTTAAGAATCCATTCTTAACAAGCTTGGTGTACCATGTTTATACACTCATGTTGAGAGGAAACAAATATTATTACTAGTTATCGTGATGTGGTTGAAATAATTCAATCATAAATCATAAAATAGTACATTACGATACGAGCGACCAAAGTGGTCTATCATTGCACAGAGTGTAGTTAGCTAGTGCTAAACGTAGTTCAATGATAGACCACGTAGGTCACAAGTATCGTATATTATTTTATAGCACT
>DWPQ01002472.1:0-10576 GCA_018251795.1 Perichares adela | reverse complement strand
CTATGGCTTTAAACCCTCTCTGTGTGAGAGGAGGCCCGAGCCCAGCAGTGTAACAGTTATGGGTTGTTATATATGTATGTATGTAAAGAATACTAAAGCGAAGTATTTCTCAGATCAGCAAATGTGATCGACCTGCAGGTCCAACATTTTCTAGTATATCTTGTAAATCGTTAAAATGCATAACAAGAACGTTGTAATATCTCAGGAGATATTACTTAAATCTCAATTAATTAAAGTGTGAATCAGGATTCATAGTTTAATTAATTGAGATCTGCGGAGATTTTGGCTAATATACATTATCTACCTAAATATACACGTAGTAACCCACGTAAGGAAATAAGAAAAGACGCACCCACACACAGACATCAACATAATAATATGTAGGAACGAACATATATCCAGACGTCATTCAAGAAATAATCAGAAATTCTTACTTGGTCCACAAAATATCGCCATGTAAACAGAAAAAGTAGAAATTAAATATATAACGAATAATTTTCAAAATGTGGGTAGTTAAAATAAGTTTGAAATACGTATTTCAGGCGATCCTAATAGATCCGTCGGTATTTCTCGGAGGCGGTCCCCGTACAGGAACCGTGATTGGTTCATCTGTAGTACCTGTCGAGTCTTCGGATACGTCTTTTAGAACTGTTGACAGTAAGTACTAATTGTTCGGATACTTGATAGTCACGGTTAAAATATTAGATTCAATAAAATAATTATAATTGTTATGTAAAATAATTATAATTGTTGTGTAAAGTAATTATAATTCTTGTGTAAAATAATTATAATTGTTGTGTATAATAATTATAATTATTGTTTAAAACAATTATAGTTGTTTGGTATGAAAATAGAATACCAAATTACTAAATATACATAGTACGAATTATTTATTAATAATTTACATTTTTTTAACTCACCGCATCAAGTAATAATTACTTTATAATACATACATAACTTGAATAGTAAGAGTGCCTGATATAAATTAATTAACAATTTTTTTATTACGGGTAAGTGCCATTTGTAAACATATTGAATATGGTCGGTGAAGGAAAAGCGGTTATTTGTTATCATAACAAAGTGAGAGATGTAAAGTAATGCGCTTGATAAATTGAAGAAAATAAAAATTAAGAAACGTCATATTCGATTGAGTATTATGAGATACAAACGTTGTGTCAGTTTGAAAACTGATTTAAACAAGTGAACGGTTTAAGTGGATTTATATTCAAAATTCAAAAATAAACGAAACGGCGAAAGAAACTCCTCAGCACATCTTTAAAATTTATATAGGGCAATACAAAGGGATTATCTATCCTGAATAGAACGGGTTGCAAAGCTAAGATTTTCAGGCGTCTTTATCAATTATTTAGTCATGTATTTTCTGTATATTTATATATTTTATACTATTTTCCAGATGTGACTAATGATAACGAATCACAATATATTCGAGGAAATACTCAAATGAGGTTAAACAGAGTGGCGGTCGCTAGCGATGCGGACGCCGATGTAAGTTCCTTGGAAACTGATGCAGCCGACTCAGATAACTGAATATACATTTTATTTCTAACGTTCATATACAGTTTTATTTTTATTTCGTTTCTAATTTATGTACTCGTAGAATTATTGAAATTCGAAGTAAATCGTGGTGATATTTTTACATGTATTTTGTAAAATTCCAGCTGTTATATTTGATTGTGATTAAATTATCGTTACTTTTCTTTTATACTATCTTTTCTTTGTGCATTGTCCTACGACATAAGACACCGAAGACTACTTATAGACTACTACCAAAGACAACTAAAAATATTGTAAAATTACATTTAGAAATGACAATATTAATAATTACAATTATTGGTACAAAATTAGGCTGGAAGTTTATTTAAAAGGTTTTAAAGGTTTCGAATTTTGTTCATCTGCTACTAATTAGCAGTGAAAACATTTGGAATTTTAATACAAAGTTTGAATGTTATGGAATGTCAGAGCTCAACACGTACCTAACTCTAATTCACATACCTTTTTTTTTAAGTTCTGTGCGTATTTGAAACGAATTATTACTTTATCGGTTATAATCATTATTAATCATCATATTAACTTTTGATCATATTAACTTTGAATCGTATTAACTCATACTCATTTTAGCTCTTAATATGATTCAAATGTTTTCTTATATCTATATATCTGTATATCTGTGAGTTCACTAAAAAGTACTCAAAGGCGAAAGCCTTCAAATTCGCATATGGCCAGCGAGGTGCCTATACTCATACACGAGACCCGAACTCGTGTGGCTGTTACGGGTTGTGATGATGATGGGTGATGAAATAAAACATGTTATATAAGGCTGATTTTGTTTATTTAATCCCGGAGAAAATATTGTAGACATCTGACCTCCTTCGTACCAGCAACGGCTCGTAGTGAAAGTGGATTCAAACAGGTTATGAATAAAAAGGTATGTTTAATGATTGAACACAGTTTATCGAGGAAATGTCTTTTTTGCATTTATTCATATTGTACAATCTTATAATATGATTCATTCTGCAAAATTTTATAGGCGAGCAAGAATTCATATATAAAACAGTAGCTCTTTCGTATTGTACATAACCATTTTATCAGTATAGTGAAAACATGCGTATAGTTTTTAGTATTTATAGGATAATAAATTACTTAAACACTAATTTTTTTAAGTTGGTTCTTTATTAATACAATATCAATAGGATTGCACTATACTGCAAAGTTATTGGAACGTACCAAAACATATTATGGTGCTCTCTCGATGCCGATGAACTTTCTATGCTAAAATATACAATAATAATGATAAATTTAATATAAAATATGATCGTAAAGCGCTTACACAAGGCAGGCAATAACGATACGCGGCTCAAGCTTAACTCACTTCGCTTTTCTTGCGTACTGTTCGTTTAATACGCGACCTAACGCAGCGTTTCGAACAATGTTTGGTACGGATTTATGCTAATATTTGTACACTATTTAATAATCGTTTTAATTATACATTTATTTATATATAAATTCGTTCCGCCATGATAACTTTTGTGCATTATATTGCCCTTTTATATTATTGTCGTTGTATTTGACATGTGGCGTAGAAATTGTTATTTTTATTTTTTACTCGCATAAAGGTATTTTTCGGATTATGAATTTTGAGTTATGTTAATGAAACGCTGTGTTAGATTAACATTTTTCAATCAATTTATATATTTTCAATACTCGTATCGACACAGCTAAGCGATTCCATTAAAATGAATAGATATGACGTCACTGGATAATAATATAGTCAGTATTAATACTATTATTTACAGTTTCTTTATTTTCAATCCGAAGGGGTTTTAACTAAGAGTACCTACGCGGGCTTTTGCCATTGTTTTTTTTAAATTATCCTTTTGTTAGAATATTTAACAAAAACGTCAAGGTACTATTGTTACCCAAGGTGACGAGTAAGTTTTCAATTGAATTTTTTAATGTAATCAGGCATAAAAATATCACTTAGTTGGACAATTTATGTTAAATCTTACCAAATTAACAAACTCAAAAGATTTGGCTCATAGTTGGGATTCGCTTTCCGATTTATACATACATAAATATTTTAAAATAAAAATAAATAAATAAAAAATTGCAATTTTTTACTCTAACCCACGACTTTTTCCTTTTTAATTTTAAGCTAAATGTATTTTTTCTATTAACTGAATAGTGCGCAATGAGTCTAGTTTTCCCTGTTTTTTTTATTACAAGACGAAAATAGACTGTCTATATAGTCAAATTACGATAGTTAATTATAATTAACTATTAATATTTTTTTTATTAAATGATTTTTTAATTATTAACTTGCTAAGAATAGAATCACAGTGACGTCATGATCCACGGAATTAGGGGAATTACCGATAAAGCTGAACGCTACATTGCCATTCGACACGACTTACGAGCAAAATCACGCAAATCAATTTTTTTTTCATCATTGCTTATTAAATGTAGAATCATTGTTAGTAAATTCGTTGATAATTTAGCAATTTCTGAAGTTCCATTTATATTAACTAAATTTTTTACTGAGACGGGTATATACAGTCATAAGAAATCGAATAAATATAAACAATTAAAAATATACAACTTTGCTAATTATAATTTCAATGTACTATATTGTTGACTCAATACAATAGATTGAAGATTGCTGAATATACACGTGTCAGTTACACGGTGTTTAAACGCAAATGTAAAGTAAATTTTGCCCGTAAATGTTTATACACACTAACAAATGCTGATCTTTTAACCAACTTTATGTACTAGACAATCCAATATAGGCTGTCGGTACATATTAATAAGGCGAATCGGCTATAGTACTTACATTATTAAACGCGTACATAATTATTGTAATGATGTGTTTCTAGCACAACTAACTGTTAAAAAACGAAATGAGTTAAAACATTGATATTAAACGTTATCAATATAATTATTTAACAATTTTAATAGGCAATAAGGTATTCGATATTGAATGGTCTTTAAGGAAGGGTTTATTATTATTAATATTTTAACAATTATTGCTGATTTTGAACATTGAACGATGAGAACGAATTATTCATGTCACTATCCTAAACAATTACAATCCGTGTACAATCAGAATGGGAATAGGAGAATCCAGTGTGACTCACTTCACAATGATAGTTTGTGATATTTACAATTTTACCAGTTTATTCGCTCGTATAACTACTGAAACACAATAATCTCGATTGAAATAATCTTAGAAGTTATAAATTAAATATTAAAATATTATAAAAAGTTTGAGTAATCCAAATGTCCTTCTTTATACTGCGTTTATAATTTCACATAACATTTTAAACAAGATTAACCTCTTCTTATATCTGTGTGTGCGTGTACACATATACACAATAAATTGTGTGTGTACACATATACAAAGTAAATTAAATTTAATGAACATTACATAAATCAAAAGTATAAGCCTTCAACCAATTTAACCTGGTGAACCACCTAATGATAAATAATCACTGTCTCTTACGATCGTAGGTACTACGTATTTTTGTAAAAAAATATCTGTAATACAATTTTATTTTTAATCTGTGTTTGTATCTGCAAAGAGATGATTAACAATAATCATTATTATTATATCGTCCATGACGTGGGTTTTATGTTATATTAAGTATTACCAATTATATTACTTCAATAAGCTTTTACTAATATTATAAAGAAGAAAGATTTGATTGTTTGTTTGTTTTTTGTATTGAATTAGCTCCAAACCTACTGGACCGATTTTAATGAAATTTAGTACAGATATAGTCTCGAGCCTGAGAAAGAACATAGGCTATTTTTTTTCGGAAAAAGGGTTGTAAGCTGTTGAAATAGGAGATGAGTCTTTTATATAACAATAAAACGTTTGCGGGGTCAGCTAGTTTGAAATAAAATTATTACATATAGTTAAGTATTTTTTGAACAGCATGACGTAATTAACTCATTTTATTTTTGGAGCTGTATCGATACATTCACAGTGAAAAAGCCTGTTCCCATTCTGAATGCGTTTGGATCATAAATAATTCAATAAATTCCATTCAAACGATGATTCGCGAACTCGAAGTGACGTGTTATCGAACATTTAAAAAAACGTATATAAGAATATTGAAATGCCACTTATCTGTATTATTTAAGGTAACTATTATACCGTACACTCTCATTTAATATTTAAGGCAGTGAAACACCCAACTTAAATTCAAGGACAGTTGGGGACGAGATTACCTAGCTAACATTAATATTAACTAGTAATATATCACTAGACATTTTCACAGGCGACCTCTACACAATGGTCGCGTAATATATTACAATATTTACACGTCTTAAACACGTATGTAAGTGAAACGTCTTCGTTCGATACGAGGTCACGAACACTAAAGCAGGACGCACTTTGAACTACTCTCAGTCATTGAAAGTCCATCGGCTTATTGTATCCTAACACCCCAATTACAAATGACAGAACAGAAATCGTACAACTATACAATAACAATATAAATTTATTATTCATGAGTCAATCACAAATTAAACTACGTACAAATTATTAACACTCTGGAGATCGAGGACAATTAACTTGTGAAATGCGCAATCCTTTGAAACTGTTATCTGTTACATTACGACTAAGGTAGCGTGGCGATTTTCGAATCGATAACAATAATCGAGGGTTCGACAGGTCACGGATCGAGTTACTGTGGCTGTATTACCTAATGTTACGCTATCGATAATGCCCGGCCGAATAATCCTTAGAAAGGCTGTATAGTAAACTTTATAAAATCTACAAATCGAATGTATTACGAATTTCAAATATTCAAAAATGGAATACAGAAATTTATCTAACTATATCACCTAGATAATTCTTAGTCTTCGCTTAAACGAAAATTAGGTCTATTAGTCCAAAATACACGTGTCCATAGTGCATATAAAAGTAATGTTCATTAACTATCGTAAGTGACGGCCGAGCATTACCAGTAGCTATCGACTAGTTCGTTCACACTGTACCCATTAGTATTATAACATTCCTAACAAAACGACAGTAGAAGAGAATCAACGTAACTAGAATCTTTGAAATAGCTCATGAAAAGTGTACCTTAATAAAACTACACTCATCTAAAATTTTACAAGAGAATTAACAGAAATAAATCTATCTAATATATAACACATATATATCGTATCAAATGAACCAGATAGTCACAATAGAACTAAATATATATCTAATAGACTATGAAGTATAACATAACAGATAAAATATAAAAAATAAAACATACTTAACACTAGAAAAGTAACCCGCTTAAAATCTTTGAAATGGACAGTTGAATATTAGGGAGTAATATCCGATACTAAACTACTAATGTTTTGAAACTGGATACAGGAATTTAATAAACATTTAAACGTTGAACTTCACTTAATAATAACAAAACATTACATGAACATTCGATTCACTTACAGTAATAATTTCGAAGATTTGTACCTACCATACCATTGTTCATTTACACGTGCAATTTTATTCATAATCGGATTTATATTCTGAAGGTGCAAGCATAAATTTAATATTTGGTACAGTCCATTATTGCGTAGACTCCACAACGGTTGGAACATTCAACGTCGTCGAGTTAATTCCGAAACATACAGCGTCTCTGAGAAATAAACGTTTATAATGCAATCACACAGTTCTAATAATAATATCCTCATCTTCCACATGTTATCACAGAAAATTATGTATTTACAATTTTGTCGTACTAATGTGCCGTACGGTACCTACAGCTCGCAACAATGGCGGTGGATGATATTCAACGATTTGCGCTCGAACATTGACTCTTGTTTTGGACAAATCGCTTAAACTATTCGTCCCGAAAATTTAATTCACTATACCTAATTAAATTACTGATAAATCGTTTGAAAAAAATATATGTCATTAATACTATTGAACAGTTTAAAGCTTGAAGTATCGTATTTTAACGCAAAGCCGCTTTGAAAATCCATGTTACTGAGAAGCGAATACATTTATGCTTAGTTAAAATTAGGTACTGCAAGGTCTGTGATGCGAACCTCAGTTTATAATTGTACGAATTATCTTTAATGCTGTAAACGCAATCAATGTTCGAGGCATCGACTTATAGTACGCGATATGACGATGGGAGTAACATGCCAAGTTGTAAGGACGATTAGGATTTGGTAAAATCGTCCGAGATTTGGTTTACAACTTTACTATTCAACAATAACTTTTCTATGCGACCTTAACTTGTATAATGGTTGTACCACGTGACATGATTGTATAACGTGACAATAATTTACGTCATATTGTGTGACGTGACGTTAAGTTGCTCCGTGACATTAAAGTGTTATGTTAAGGCGTCACGTGTCATTAAAGTATTATTATTTAAAATGCTTTTCAAGCCGAAAATGTAACTATTCTGGGAACAAGAATAAAAGATTGTACAAGTAATAGTTCTCTAAACACTCTAAACTCTCGACAGAGTCTAATAAATAAGGTTTAGAATAATTAGTTATAGCTATTGTTATTGCAAGTATTTTTTTTAATTCATAGAATTAGGAAAACTCACCGTTAAAACGATGTATGACAGTATTAAATTAGTCCTTGAAAAAAAATTATAGCATATATTTCTGTTACTTAGAGGATATCTGGAAGTTAGCGAGTATGTTTTGTGAAGCGAGGGTTGATAGTTAACGGAAAGGTTAATTAGGTTATTCTTGGCCAGATTTTTGTCTGATAATTAACCTTATACATACCATACCTATGGTTATTTCAATGTCTATACTAATTACAAGGGTTAGGTTAGAGTAATAAAGTTGTAAACCAATTCTATATAACGTAGGTACAGGATGTTCTAGAAGACAGCGCCTGGTTGAATCGTCGTGCTACTTTGAATGTATTGTATAAGCACGTAATGTATACAAGTTCATTAATAACAATACAGCACTTTAATATTAACAGATAATACTTTAACAATGTTTTCATCAGCTGTATGAACCATAAACAAACTTTATTTAGTACTAATGTTTGCAAGTTGCGTTGTGCTACTCTCGAAATAGTTAATTTCCTATACGAAATATTCAACCAGGCGATTGAGTCCTTACAAACCGTATTATTAGACTTCCAGTCAAGACTTATAAAGAGGTTCTTGTCACATTTGGTCTTGACGACACCTTCAGGCAAAGTTTATGCTAAATGTCCATAGTCATAAATAATTTTACACGTATCATACAAAAATGCAAAAGGTTAATGGATTGTATTTGAAAATGCTCATTAAAATTATAGATACTTTATAATTACATACTACGTTCACCACCAAATGTAACAAAACACTACCTATTGACTGGCCTACACACGATTTAACAATTTAAGTAATAATAATTATGATGAAATATATCTTCAAAGTTTCATACAATCCATATTTATTATTTTAATTGTATTTAAATTTAAATAACGTAGATATAAAGCACTTGGGGGAAGGACAGCAAATTCAATAAAAATGTTTAATTATTATTTAGTATATATTAACTAAGCAAAAATTATTTGCTATGTAAATGTTTTATACAATACTAATATTAATTTGTCTGACGATGAAATGCTAGTGTCTCTCAACGTCCAACTTGAACTTGAAACGAGCAGAGTGGGCTTCGAGGGCGCCGTGTCAGTTCACGAGGCGCGCTGTCAGAACTGTCAATACTGTCAATACTGTCAGTACTGTCAGGAGGCACCGGGTTATTGCTATATGTTGTTATACCTACAAGTGAACCTTTAAATCGAAACTGGTGCCCGCACCATGGAGACCGCACTCTCAATCGTTTCAGTAGGCGATATATAATGTAGACTTTATAGTGCAAATTTAATATAGAAAGTTTACTTTTACAATACAGACTAATAATTTCATTTTATGTAAAAATCCTAGCGCAAACGAGTAGTCTGGCACTGTTTTTATATCTCGATTACCTTAACCGTAATATAAATCAAGGAGTAAAATTTTAGCGAATTAAAAATTAAATTTTCCAAAACGTTGTAAATACTACAATTTGGATACTTGGAGGTCGCGGCCGGGGCGGGCGTCGGCCGGGATCCTGAGCAACGAGACTTGAATCGTCTATCTATACATTATATTACACATGGCCGAGTACAAAATCGTTCGGACGCGGGCGTCAACTCAGAAGGTGTGCGCGTGAGAGGATGCGGCGTCCGAGCGTTGCGCGCGCACGTCCCGATGGGAGCGCGCGCGAGGGCGCTGCTAGCACCAGTCGTCCTCGTCGGAGTCGGAGTGGCGCGCGCGCGGCTTGTACCCGTTGGGGAGTCGCGGCGCTGGCGCTGGCGAGGGGAGCGCGCGCGCGCCGCCGCCCCGCCCCATCGCCAGCGCCGCCTCGTAGCTCAGCGGCGCTTCGTACGCGCGCGCGCCACGCTCCACGTCGTAACCCCTGCTGCGTCTGGAACGCGCGTCACCGTTTTAAGTGAACGTATGGAAATCAGTGTGTCATAAAGTTTTTCCCGCATGACACGTCATCCCGCGAGAAATCTAAGATTAAATATAACCTATTTGATGCTCCACAATGTCCTGTATATTCCAGTGAAAGTCCCGTCAAAATCGTTCCAGAGATTAGCCGGGACAAACAGACAAAAAATCTTTTTTTGTATATGCACCGCCGTTTACATGACATATATGTATATTATATGCATTTATTAAACAGCGGTTATTTAAATATAGCAAACAGATACTCCAATTTTAATTATTTACCGATTTAATATTCATACTTAATCAAAATTGCTTTTCTCATGTAAGTGACTTTGTGTTACGAGAATATGGTTTCTTTATACCTTAGCTATTTTAAATACTACTTCACTCCAGCCATCCATCCATCAGCCCTTTAAGGTCCAACTGTTGGACATAGGCTGCCCCTAACTTGCGCTACTCTGTCCGGACCCGAGCCTCCAGAATCCAGCGGATACCCGCCGTCTTCGTTCTTCGTCTTGTTCGAAACGAGGAAATCCGTAGACGAACAAGGGTTACCGACATAGCTCGCAGGATTAGCCGGCTGAAGTGGCAAT
>DWPQ01002471.1:0-10577 GCA_018251795.1 Perichares adela | reverse complement strand
GGCAGATATTTATGTGACAGATAAATATTTGTTCTCGGGTCATGGGTGTTAGTGATGTGTTATTTGTGTTGTCCATGACACCCGTGACAGAGGGAATCCTTGTGCGGGGGTATGAGTGTGTTAGCGTTTATTTATTTACTTATTTAATACACATATAATTTTACATAATACTATATTCAAACTCAAAATTCAGTGCCCCGTATCACCAAAACCGCATTGAATTTAAGATGCAATCGAAAAAGGATAGAATAATTAAAAAACCCCCTGATTCCCTATGAACTTAATAAAAACGCAAGAAAATCTATCGGGGGTAAACAATGCAATCGATATTATATAAACCATACATCTTTTTGTACCTATAATAGTACCTAAGTATTTTAATAGGTCGATAGATTTTTGGTTGATTCGGAAAAATAATCGATTTTGAATTATAACACTTGTAGTATTACTGTTATATGGATGTTTACGCATATGATGAGATGTACATATTATCAGCTCTTGCACATAAGAATATATTTTCACAACTTATTGTCCCACTGCTGGGCTCGGGTCTCCTCACACAATGAGGTTTAAGGCCGTAGTCTACGTGGGCTACGTATGAAATATGGTAGGTGTGGGGGTGAATGTCAAATGGGAAGAAAGTTAGATCTCTCGAACGGGATGAAAGAATAAGTGGAGGTAGAACATGGAAGATGATCGAAGAAACGATTTATGGATTATGTACCAGCCTGGTTTCTCTACTTGATTTACCTTTGACATTCTAGGATTAATAATTAAATGTTTTCAGAGTTTATGAGAGAGTTTACATAATACCGGCAATGTATCATTGACGTATTGGTTGTCAGCGACGTCCATAGACGTAGATGACTGTTTACCATTTGATGTCTGTCTGTTTGTTTGACGGCTATTATAATATACCAATGTTTTAAATTAAACGTCTCTACCACTTCTCAAACTCTACAATGACGCTAAACTGTTAAGTACTAATCTTCCTCATACTAATACCACCTATAAAGTAGCTCCGTCACATTATAATTCAAAGAGAACATAATTTTCTGCCAGAAAACATTATTATAATACAAGAAAGCACATAAAGTTGAATCACGCACGATATTTTCAATCATAGCCTATAAATTCTCTGTATAATCCTGTAGTATGCAAGTTATAAGCGAAAGCGTTATTGATGTTTTATTTTCATTTGTAAAATTTTCATTAACAAAGGTTTATTACAGATTTTGACCCCAATTTCGTAACTGAATCGTATAAAAACAAATTATTTTTGAATGTGCTAATTAAATTGTTTTTTATTTATAGACGAAGCAATCCTAGTTGATAATAAAAGTCCGTGTTAGGGTGCATAAAGTTAGTAAACATCAAGTTTCGCCTAGTAAGATTATTTTTGTCACACTATAGTACAGTATAGTATAGTATAGTACATTACGATACAAGCGACCTAAGTGGTCTATCATTGCACTACGTTTAGCACCCTCGCTCCGCTCGGGCGCTACCGCTACCGCTACTGCTCTCCGTGCAATGATAGACCACGTAGGTCATAAGTATCGTATATTATTTTATAGAACTGTGTGATATAAACACGCGAACGGACGCATCCGTGCGTAAAGTAAGGGTTTATTTCACACTGTGTTATAAAATATTTTATGAGCACACTACGAGCTCTTCTCGAAACATTAAGAGTGAAAATAGAGATTTTTGTATTACTTCGGTTCCTTTTTTTTTACAGCATTTCTGTTTTTGACTTAATCTTAGTGTAACACTTAATAAAATTAACTTCATAAATAAAGAAAAAAAAAGTTACTAATCAATTGCAATTGAGGCAATGAAGAGCAAGGAAAGGCGAATAATTCATAGAAATTTGTCCAACAGGACAAGTATAGTGGTGCAGTATTATACAGTAATTGTTTTTGTATAATATACTATCGTACATTGCCTACAAGTTAATACACAATGAGTGCTATACACAAGCAACTGCTGTATAATACTGCCTCACTTTGCTTATCCTTTTCGACATACATAACAACCCGTTGTCCCACTGCTGGGCTCGAGAAAATTGAATTTCATTGAACTCTCTTCAACATACTTCTATGCAAAATCCGCCATTCATTCGCAACTTGAACCATATTGTCGTTAAATTCAAAACCAACTGCCGTTAACGCAGTGACCCTGTGTTTATTGTTTCTAGTTTTAATTGAAGCTCCGACGGAGTTTGGTCGCGGTTGTGAAAACAACACCACCTGTGCTCGATGGTGATTTGTGAACTTACTGATCGCTGATGGACGATGACGTTCATATATACACACACACGAATTTACACGCACGTGCATACACACACACACACACACACACACAAATAAAAGCTCGCATACAGACACTCACACGAATTTACACGCACGTGCACACACATACACACACACACACAAATAAAGGCTCGCATATACACACTCCACACATAGCTCTTTTTAGAATGGCATTAAACCTAACTGCAATTTTGTGACCGTCATTGGTTTAAAAGGTAAGTTATCCTTAGAAGAGTATTGATACCATTATCATTCAATAAAATACATGTAATTAATTGTATTGTTATAATTATAAAAATAAATACAATAATTTGATTTTGTATTCTGTTGTCTTTCAGAATATTAGTTTCAGTGAAACTTCTTTACGAAATGGAAACGAGGAAACGGAAAAGTGACCGCGACTGAAAGAGACACAGATATATATTTATTGTCACAAACATAATTATAGGGTACTAGGTAATGTTACCATCAGTAAATTTAAAACGACATTGTACGTAATAGATTAAAAATTCAAACTAAACACTTTGTCCCACAATCGGTTGTATAACCACACAACACTTTTATTCTGTAAACTCTATGTAACTAAATTGAACAAATATACTGTAATATTTTATCTAATGGTTGAAAAATTCGTTTACAAAACAATGTTATTTGGATTCCGTAGTAACAATTGAAAACCTTTTAATATTATTTTAAGTCTATAATCATCAAGAAATTTTGATGATTCAATTCTTAATTATTTTTTCAATTCTTTAATAGGGATAATAATACAATTGTAAAAAGCAAGATACAGTTTGCAGACTCTAGGACTTTACACACTCTCATCCCCATACTAGAGTCCCGTCTATACCCTTAGTCCAATCCACAGGCTAAGTCTAGATAATAATATGCAGATTTCGAAAAAAATCTAGAATATTATGGAGAACTGTTAATCATACAGTTTTCCTCGTAATTTTTACATTCACTGAAGGAAGTAATAGATAATTTCTTATACGCATATAGCTTTAAAAAATGAGGGATGCTGAAAAATAATCACTAGGATTGCTGTAAGATGAAGAAATGTTCTGCCAAAAACATTCTCCAATCTAGCAGTTAGTTTATTATAGGTTGTGAAGTTATGAATATAAATTAGCAATAAAATTCATTCGCAATAAAGAGCTGCAGATTTTGTAAACAAACAAGAAAGAGCTAATAATTTTATCAAACTATATTTTTATAATGTTAAGGCAATGGCGGATATAGCGTTGAGTTTAATAGGCAGAACCCAAAACAACAACAGCACACAGACTTGACAAGCTTCGAAAGTTTTCTAAGTAGGTATATCATTTATACTTAAAACTTTTACAGTCTTATTATACCCCAAGGATATAAGTATAGATCCATCAATTACGATTAAAACTTTAAAAAAACTTTTTGATATTAAAAGCTATCGATTTTAAAATTGATGGGTGCTAATTTTGTTTTCGATATTTCAACCTACTAACATTAATTTCCAATTTCCGAATTTCGATACTTCTATACTTAAATTACTTATTACTTAAGTCATGAGCGGTAGCGAGTGTATAGTTAAGTTGGATTTGGCTACAATATTTATTACAACGCTTAGGTTTTTCGTTATCTCAAATATCGTGAAGCATCATTTACATTGCTCATATAATATGAATACCCATTCGCTCTTCAGTTTAATTTCTTCAATGGTAAATAAACTAGCGTTTTCATGGTAAAGGTATCGCTTATTCGTTGCCGACGAAGAAGGAAGTTAGGGACTTGATAACATCTTTATATATTAGTAGCTAACCCCACAAACCACCTCCTCTCCTATACATCTTAGCGTAATGTTATATAGCCTAGCCTTCCTTAATAAATAGAGTATCTTACACTTAAAGAGTTTTTCAAATCAGTCCAGAAGTTTCTAAGATTAGCGCATTTAAACAATCAAACAAACAAACTCTTCAGTTTTATATTATTAATATAGATTTGTTGTCTCTTCTACACTAATCTAAACACATAATAGGCGTCCTCCGTGTAATAGGAATATCACACGTCATGTTTATTGAAAAAAAAGTGATAAGATATTTATTAGGTGATACGTTTGAAAGTTGGTCGCAAATATTGGTAGTTGGACCCAATTGCATTCATCATAGTGACGGTTAAACCAACATTACCACCAATGCAACTGTAATATATCGTGAGTACCCATATGTTACTAAAATCATGGATTTACGTAATAATATTATTAAAACATTATGCACGGCATCACGCCAGTTAGTCATTTAGCAACTGTTGTTCAAAATGTTAGACGCTTAAATTATTTCTAGAATTAAATAGAAAAAATAATAAATTAGTACTTATTTGGACACGCCAGCGATGACAGGACCTTAGGTAAGGTTCTGACCACCGACTATGAAGACTTTAAACTAGCGGTCGCTGCATAAAAAAATATTATTATATAGCACAGTGTGAAACAAACCCGCATTTTACGCACAGAATAAACAAATAATTAAAACATAATTAGACTTAAATATAAAAAAAACGTTGTTTTTTTATTAAACTACACTCGTACACTATATATATTACACGAATATAAAACAAAACAAAACAAATAAATATTGATTTACTCTCAAAATGTTGCAATGCATTACTGATTATATAACTGAATAATGTAAACCAAGAATAAATAGCGAATGTACAGTGCGGCGAAAGCATTCTCGCTTCAGAAATTCGTTATCAGTACAACACATGCCTTACGTCGACACTCGCATAGTGCCAAAAATATATATGTTTGCAAATAGTAATAAAACAAAAATTAGCATTAGATATTATCTGTGGAACCATAAATTGAGCTTAAAAGTTGTTGACACTGCATGTGGTCGTCTGGCTGCCGTTATCTGGTCTGTATGACCATATCCAGGGTCTGTATGGCCCCTTACTCCAGTCCGATAGTAATCTATTAGCCTAGGGCATTCAAATGTGTTTTTTATATTCAAACCAAAAATATTAGGTTATTTGCATTTTTTTAATGGCCAAACCATCTGTATAATTATTATTTTTGCACATTGTCACAAAATTGTCACAATATTAGTCTTTTACAAAACCAAGGTATTCTTCCATATAGTGGTGTAGGCGTGTAGGTGTTGATATGGTAGCGGTGTAGGTGGTGATATGGTATGATCTGGCTACGTAGAGGATATTACCAATAAAAAAAATATGGTACAAATTAATTTACAAAAGGTTTTTGTGATAATAAAATTATGGTAGATTGAATTAATATATTTCCCTAATCAGAAATGTTACAAAATATTGAACCGTTATACATAATTATGATAGAAAATTATAGATGTTATCTAAGATGCAAGTTGTCAATATAATTGAAAAGTGCGTGAGCGGATGGCACGCTAAGAAAAAGAAGAATTTTATAAAACAGCGTGAAAATTCAAAAATCATTTTTCATTTCATTTTTTTTTAATTCAATTACGCACGTCATATTTTACATCTCCCTTTGCGCAAAGGTTGTCAAAACTGTACTAACAGTATTAGTCAAAAAACATCGTGAGTACCCATTATTAGGATTATACGGGTCCTCACGATATATACAAATAAACAAATATAATTACGGTAGTACCTGTATAATATTAATAATGTGTATAGTCCGCGATAATACCAGTTTAAAATCATATCGTGAGTACCTTTTAAGAACAGCGTCAATACAACAGTGTTACCCTAAAGACAAGTTGTAATAGGAACTAAGATATCAACAAGCCAACGAGTGCTATATATAAAGTAGTTCGGTCCGTACGAGATACAATACACGTACTCGTAGTATAGCCGTACTCACTATTGAGATGATTAGTAAAGGCATACACATAATGTTACTATATATTTTTACGACTAAAAAGTCCGGCTTCGCGGCGAAATGCGACATTTTCGGCATCATGTGTGTGAACCAAAGTAAATGACTATGGCAACAAAAAAACAAACCACATGGATTCGCTCAATGTTTACGGCAAGACGTTTTGTTATAGACAGTACTAGTTCTTTATGGACACTTTATTTTTAAAATGAAAGGTCGGGCTTATTAAATGTTATTTACAACTCGAGATGTTATTGAGTGTCAGTGACATTTCGCTTGACAGGTGCCGACTGCGATTTTTCTATCAGCAGCATTTGAAATTAAAATACTCGATAATCGGAATTTTGCGGATATATGTTGTCGAATCGTTTTTTTTTGGTTTTTAACATTCAATTAAGGTTCCTATCGAGTCTACCGTACCGCATAAAGAAATTATTTATATAGATTTAATTATTTATTACACTTTATTGTACATCATAAAGCTACCGAGTCCACGATGGTGCAACGTCGGTATGTATTTGACCGGCAGAAATGGAAACACATCACGAAAAAGCAATCCTTGGGAACACCACAATATACCAGCTGTGACTCCATGTACTTCTTCAATTAACCACGACTACTCTGACAAGTATACCTACTGTTCTCTTGAAAATAGTAAACCACGAAGAAATAAACAATGTTAAAATTGTAGAATATACGAACGTCACAAAGCTTGCATCGTTCCTCAGGCAGGTTGCATTCATTAAAGATTCATAAGTATCAATTTGTATGACACAGAATTTACTGCAAAATGGAAATTATGTTGAGTCACTATTACTAAGAAAGCGCATTAATGAGGATACGGATAGCCTGCAGACGGTTTGTGTTATCGTTATAAATTGCGTTCAAATTACAAATATTTGCTGAAACAATACACTTATGAAACTGGAGACGTTGCTAAAAGGTAAATTAGGAATACAAGTAGCAATAGCTTTAGTTTAATAGTAATTATGAGCCATACAACTTTGTTAAAATATCGGCACACAGATAAATATGGTTTGAGCACCCATTTTAAAGGAGTGTCTGCAACAATGCCTACGGCAGTTAATACCTATGATTTATATTCTGTGTCACCTGATGATAAGTTATCAACAACCCAAAAACATTTACAACCAGAGGTCAAACGAAGCATAGAACAGAGCAAAATAAGGCATTTTAATCGCGGCCCTGCATTTCTCTGCTCAACGACTGAAATAACTCTTTGTGGAAAATGATTGGTTACTTGAATTATGGATCTCCCTTTTTGATGTGAATAGCCTAAAAACGAGCTGATGGGATAAGTGATGGTAAGCGTTCATCACCGGTTTTGGACGCCTGTTACAGCAACATTATTACCCTTATCTTTATCTCTACAAAACAGCAGCCATGGTATATCTTTCATGATTTTTTAAAGATAGTCCATCATGAATCCAAGTTTTCAAAACAAACTAACAACCACCATAACAAACAAAACAAACAGAACAAAAAATACTAAAACCCTTAATAGTTATCAATATGAGCGCAGCCTATTGCGCACGCGCAGCTGCCTTCGCTACCGGTTCTGCGACCGGGCGCTTGTAGCTGCCATGTACTTACAGCAGCTGAGTAAAGATAGCATACAGAGCGCAGGTTTCATACAGATGAACTTAGGTGTAAGAATTCATACATTATTTTTATTTTCAATAAAGATCATCAGAATCGGGTAGGCGTGTCATCAATAAATAAATAAATAAATGTCTTTCCGCAGGAACTAGTCATTGCCATACATTTTTAAAGTGGCGTGAGCGTGAACGGTTACCGCTAAGATTTTTGTCTAGGGGCTCTTCAACACCTTTTTAATCGACAGAAACTAAACTGTTTGGTATGGAATCCAACTACATCCATCTACTAGGACCAGTTACTACTATTAAATAGTCCATTATTCAGAAGGATGCATCCCGAGAATAGGAAGTGAAACAAAAGGTGATTTAAGCAGAATGAGAAGCTTCTTAAATCACCCTTACATCGTAAACTTAAGTAAAGCGTTTACATGAAGCTCTCTGTATTCTTTCCTTACTCATACGCACATCACGTTTACTATACTAATGTCTATAGAAGAAGTATGACGTATGTTGCATTCGCTTTATTTATGGTTCGTTGTGAAGTCTATGGTCTGCAGTCCAGGATTATTGCAACTTTATCAACACCCTCTGGCCATCCGCAGCGAATAGACACCGTAGTTATTGTCATATCAATATTTAAATCTTTATATTCGTATAATTGTGGTCATTTTTAGTTCATGATATTTACTTCTATAACTATTATTATTATCTTTGGTGAATGAACTGCGCTTAATTCCTAATGGCATTTTCTATAGGTGTATACTTGTATATGAATAGTTTCGTTACTGAGTCCAGTTGACTCGATCGCAACCTTAACTGAATGATAAAACAAAAAAATAAAATTTTCGAGTCGACAACATATATCCGCAAAATTCGTTTGTGTCGAGTATTTTGTTAAATTCTATTGGTGCTGATAGAAAAATCGCAGTCACCATATTGACTAATATAGCGAAACGTCACTGACACTGGATGACATCTTGAGTAGTGATTAACATAAGCGTAATATAAAGACGATGACGTTAGGTCAATGATTTTCCTAAAAAAAGTGCTAAACGCTCCTAAAGAAGTTATAACTTCAAAAACTAGTATAAAATCTTCAATTTTTTACTTTGTTACTATTTAACACTAAGTCCTAATAAATACTAGTGACGTAAATAAGGGTACAGTAACTAGCAATAGTCTGCTACTATTATGTTTTTGAAATACTTTTCTAACAATTGTAAAAATGCAATAAATTGCGAAACAGTACCAATCTATCTATTTCGCATTATACTGTAATTGTTGCTTGGCTCTGCTAATCGAATTTATGTCGCTTCGTTCGCCTCACGTTCAGACAACGTGGCAGTCCGACTGAAGCATGCAACTCTAATAGCTTAAAATATATAGATAGATAGAATACTTATATTGAAACAATAAAAAAGTCTATCTAGATAGACAATAGATATTCTAGAACAAAAAGATAAAACATAAACATAAAGGTAGATGACGGACGGCCATGGGGGGCAATAACCACTTACCATCAAGAAGTCAAAATAAAAAGTTTAAAGTTAAAATAAAAGTAAAGTACCTTTCCGAAATAATAGTAGACGTAAAAAAGTGCATAAATGTATCAGTGATATCTAAACGGACAAATGATTTTGAATTTAAATCTGAAAATATTATTGTTTCACTAGCTGACCCCGTCAACGTTGTTTCCCCATATAAAAGTTGATGTAAAAAAAATAGGGTTGGAGATAAAAAGGTGAAAATTGTGGGCTGAATGTATGTTTTGGTGTTACATCATAAAATAAAATAAATTGTCCATAAAACAAAAAAATTATGCTGGGCTGCGTGGGCCCCCCTTATAACTTATTCATATAAAAAATAGTTTACAACCTATTCTCAGACCGAATGTTCGTACAAAAGTTCACAAAAATCTGTCAAGCTGTTTGGGAGGAGTTTGGCAACCAACACTGTGACATGAGAATTTTATATATTTAGAGATATAGATTATATGTTTGACGAAACGTGACGTATATGTAAAACTACAGTATTCGCTAGAAAAGCATAACGGCCGATACAAAAGCTGCTTAGCACACAAATAACACGAGATGCAATACCAAGTATAAATCCTAATCAACTGTTTCCTCACTAGAATAATACAGAACCTAATAAGAAACCTAGATTTAGTGCTTGAATAATGCTTAGCCCGCATCCAGTGCCTAGCCAGTAAGTAGGTAGGTCTGCGAAACGTATAACGTACAAACGCGATTCTAAATTTAAATATCATCGTGCGAGCGAGACAGAATTGTGCCCGTGCGCAGGTCTCGGAGAATGTACGGGCTAGATGTGACTTTACAATATACTACCTGTCTCCTTTATAAATGTAGTTTCCTCGCATAGCAAGTCACCTATCGTTGTAACGAATCGTTTTGCTATGTTTGCTATTATTAAATATTATTTGCTTTCCTGTAGGAAAGAAGCATTTTTCCGCGGTAAAAAGTACCCTATATTCATTACGGATAATGTCGGCTTCTATTGGTAACAGAATTTTTCAAATCGGTCCAGTACTTTCAGAGCCTATTCAATACAAATAAACAAACAAACAATCAAATCTTTCCTCTTTATAATATGAATAGATTCATTAAATCAATATTTTTCATTGTAATACGGTCTTAAGTATATTCTGAATCGTTACTATGGCGAGTTTTAGTAAATCTGTCGGTCTACCGCACACAGGGTACGGTTTCGAATCCTGCTCGCGACCTATACTTTACTATATCGCAGACAAGTGGTACAAAAGGTAAGTTGACT
>DWPQ01002470.1:0-10579 GCA_018251795.1 Perichares adela | reverse complement strand
GGCCGCCCGGGCGCCCGCCCGACAAACATTTACTTTTCACACCGACTGGGTTATATTCAGTCAATTTGTTTTCATGGACTGGTATTTGTAGTTTTTATTGATTCTCTCAATATTCGTAGCCTGTACAATATTATATGACATAAATTAACTTATGAATACGTAAGCACGTATATTAACCATTAACACAGTGTTAATATAAACTTCATTACTGTACACAGCATGTATTCAATTATGAATAAAAGGTTTAGAAATAAAATGTTTATGAAGTTAAAGAGGGATTAACAGGAGAGAACCATTAGCGAACGTAAAGGGTTGCCTACCAGTGTCACAGCGGAGGCGCGGGTGCGTAGTAAAGCGATTAATGGAGGTAAAATAGCCATAAACTGCCGTTTAACCAAACTGCAAGCGTCACTCGACCATCGCCGAGTTGCTACCAATAAAAAACGCGAGACTTTATGACGGCAACTCACTCACGTTTTATTGTGAGTATAAACTTAATTTTATCGTCTGTTAATTTCACCACAAATAATCATAGGTTATACGTAGATTATATAATTTTATGTCAGTGCCAAGGCCGCGGCCTAATGCCTTACTAACATATTTGCCGTTTCTTTCAATCTGAACTTAATTTATATAATACATTAAAAGTTTTTCGTTATCTTAATGCTATTATATTATTACTAGAGAATATAACTCAATTAAATTAATTTTCAGAAATATATTAGAATTTTTACCACATGGGCAATGGGTTAAGGAATTTAAATAGACGCAAAGTTAATTCCGAGACCCGAAATTTAATCTTAAGACATCCCCATATAAGTTCGAGACCCTATACATAACGATTGAAAGGGAACAATACGCGTTACAACCAATAAATTTGCCAACAATATTTCACACCTATAGAAACGACATGTTCTGTTTACACAAGTTACGGCTGTAAAACATGTCAGGTAACAAAAGAAAAACATACATAACACGACACGTAATGCTTCCACTCTTGTTAGCATTGCTACTTTACAAGGTAATATGGTAATTGAAACCAAATTGTCAAAATAAAATACGGGATCTATGGGGTAAGAAGTTAAATTTCCCACACTTAGCCATACTGATAGGATGTAATTGCCTCGTAACAATAGTAAACTGTCAACAAGAAAGATTATATGATTTTGCAAGGTGTGGACGTGCTGACGAAATTAATGGCAAGGATTAAATGTTTGGCTGCCATATTAGTTCAATGTTACTATTTTTGTAGCTACCTGTTTTATGGATTTCAACTGTCAATTTCAAAACAGGATTACTTTATTGTATCTACCTAACTAGATTATTACCTTAATTTAACTCATTTTAATACAAGTTAAAATTCGTATTTATTTGAATTACCTATTATAGCTATCTACAGATTATCCTTTAAATAAAATTAGTTTTAGTTCACTATATGTAGAACTCTGATCTTCTAATGAATTTTAATACTATCATTATTTTAAGTTAATAAGCATTTTCACGGGATGTACCTAGACGAACGACGCGTGTAAATTGTCACCTCACAATTATACCTTTACATCTTCGAAAGGTAGGTAGACACTAATATACCTATATAGAAAAAAATATGGAAAATTTTATCTTTAAAATAAAAAATTAAGATAAATTTGTTGTATATAATTGTTACTTAAAATATTAAGCTGCATATATTTAAACAGATACCTACGTGAAATAAAATGATCACCTCTACCTTTACAAATCAGTTCAACATTACATATAAAAAAGTTCGAATATACATAAGGAATAGATGTTTACAATACCTAACTGTATCTATGTTCGATCAAACAGCAGACGAGACTCAGGCGCGTTGAATGACAGACACAAACATAGGAACAACTGCGCGTTCCCGGCCGTCTATAAATATTTACGTTAGGAAACTCTCCAGGCCAATGGTCGGCCATACGCTGGATAAAAGTACGCTTTCTTATCTCGAACATGTGTGGGAGTTGCGCAAACGCCATCTCTGCAATATGTGTTATAGCGACTGCACAAATAACAGGCTACCAGATCATTAACCAGAGCCTTTTACAGCATGTCTTACATGACGAATACTTCCTTAATATAACCAATAATAACACGCATAATAGGTTTGATGATTGATTGATTTTAGAAAGGAAATTTAGGGAACTTTGTTTCGTAGTTTTATATAATAAAAACCAGTATAGATGATTTAATAGATGAGATCAAAAATTATAGTATAAAATCAAATAAATTAAGTAATACTAACTTCTATTGTACCTAGTTTTAGTTATAGATAAGTATACTTATACGAGCACAATATTGCTTTGCAAACTGTCTTTTAGCAAAATATTTTATTTATTAAATGTATTTTTAGTTCACAAATTATCTAAATCGACCGTTACCTAAAGACAATCGCAAATGAAAATTTAATAAATTAGAATTCGTCAGTAAAGCATATTTTTTTAATATACAGCTAATAGTAAAAGAGTCCTATTAGTAAGACATCTATCACCGAGACATCATACTATCACCATAAATTATACTAATATCAATGTAATGACGTTTTGTTACCTACATTTTTACGTCGATGGAAACACATAGCTCGAGTTGGTACCTACTACGTAATCGTGTGATAAGAAAATGCCGTGATTGTTTTGATAATACAATTATTATAATGTAAAACATATTTCAATTTGTTACAGTAATAAAATATTAAATTGTAATGTTTATTATTTTAACACCTATAACGATTTTTTTCACGCTCGGTTGAATAGCAGAGAATTTTCCTTTTGTTATATCTTTAATTATAGTTAATAGACGTATTCATTAATCATTGTTTTAATTGACTCATAACAAATATTAAGATAACTTAAGAACCATTTATCTTTTTCTTTGACATAAAACACAAATTAAAGACACTTGTCTTAGTAAATTATTTATTTTTAGACAACAATGAGGCATGAGGTTATTTAACTGTTTTTTTCCGAATATTGCAAATGTGGATAGGTCATTTAAAATTAAACAATGTAAACTTTGTCTTTATACCTACGAAATCCTAAATAAAATGTATATGATTTCTAGAATATAACACTAATAGTGTACCTTCCTATATCCAAAATTCAGATAAAAAACCCGTAGGTATATATGGATACAATTGTTTCGAATAGCATAGACATACATATGTAGGCACATAGAAAGTAGCTCTGTCCGCGAGAAGCTGTAAAGGCCGTTAGGGCCAACAGCATAATGTCCATTAGAAACAAGAAACAGTAGAAGGATGTATTACTAAATTTGGAATATCTAAAACCTTACGAACTTAATTACCATTGTCCCTATTTAAGTGTGTATATTAAGTTGAATTTGATCATTGAAGAACTTTAACCATTGTATAAAATACTTCTATGACGCTAAGCTAGAAGACGTAGGCAGTAATGTTTTATGAACTAAGGTACGCATACAACATTGTGGCAATATGACCCTATCAGCTTCATGTCCTAAATGAAACCCGTCAAGGTTTCCGTTATGGCGGCGCCTTTCTCTGATCTCATGTTATAAATCGTTGGCCGTTAATGTACCCTGAATCTGTAAGTTACCGGTTTACTCTGACATTATCGATCCATGTCGAGATTAAAATGCCTCAACGTCGCTCGTGATACTTGGACTTGATTTCATCGGGCTCATTCCTCGAAAATCTTCCGATGAGTATAAAGTTGTAGGTGGTAATCTGATCGGGATCATAATACGGTAGCATACTAATTTCCTCTTAAGTCATAACATGTACGTGACGATACTCACTTATGTTTTATGAAAATAATAAATAATAATTGCATGTAAATAGCAAACTCTATATGTATTGTTATTAAGACTTCATCCTGTAGCTATCTGACTTTACTCATATAGTAAGACTATAGTCAGTTAGCTATAGCTATTAAAATTTTCAAGAAATTGTTGTTGTTCCCGAGCAGTATACTTAGGCTTATAGCTAAGTATACTTAGGCTGACAAAAAAAACAAAAATGACAGCAATACAGCGCGTGCCTTCGGATCTTAAAAAGGTCTCTACTGCATTTACATATATAAATAAATTATTTTAAATTAAACAAAATACTTCTCCTTCATACAATTTAGTAAACAGCATATAATTTCTAAAATTCAATAAACATGATTTTCAATACAGCTTCAATTGAGTACAAGAAAGTAGGCGTAAATATTCACCTTGTCGTAAACTTGCTAGCGACGTCTGTGTAAACGGACACGGTAACCTGTAAACAAATTTAAACTTGTATAAAGCACATTTATCTTTCAAGAATTTAATCGTGGCTTAATCAGTAATAAGACGACAAAACTACACATACAATATGAGCATCCATTCAATAAGCTTTCTAATAGTAATAGCGTGCTATTATGCAGTGATAATTGTGATATTAAGCTGTGATAGCGTATGTGTTTAATTGTGGTATCGAGTACGGGATTCCAATTCCCCCAATACCCTAATTCTAATACTTCTTTAATTCCCTAATAGTAGCCCTAATACCTAACACTTCTTCAGAACACCTTGAATTTTTCAACATGATTTGCGTATTGTAAATAATTTTTCACTTACTTCGGTAAAGGAAAAATCCAGGCAGAAACATTGGCAAGCGGAATATAACTATGACCTTAAACAGTCTCAATGTGATGATGGGCAAACCATATGCAATTAAATCATATTGTATGTAATAAACTATATTTTTCTCAACTGTAGTGTCTACACTTAGGTAGGTATACCTGCACTAAGCCTGGGATATTACAATGCAATAATTCCATCATAACAATACGGAGAGACATTTTACCACGTATTAGTGAATTTACTGTTCCTTCGTTCTTATGAAAATAATTCAGCTAAATATTTTTTTTATAATATACCTACCTGCCTATTTATTAATTGTTTTTTTCTTCTCGTGTCATTGTTTTTACTACAAGAGGGCAGGGAATAACAGTGTTTACCATTCTGTTTCAAGTACATCCGAATTCCAATATTTGAAACAGTTTATAGCTATTAGTGCAGTAACATGCTGGCCACTGGAACTTAAATCTCGGTTTAAATCGTTTTAAGGCACCTATTAACGCTTTCAGAGCACACGTTTGGTTTATTTTTGAGTCGCGCCACGCCCCAGCCGCCACCAAGCTATTGACAAACCTCTACAATTTCCAACCATTTTATTTCCTGGCCTCACTCCGCTCTATACGAATATAAATAAATCCTTTCTAAGTCATTCGATACGGCGCAAAGTCACGAAGTTTACATAAAATAGGTGATTTGCGCCGAATGCCACGGTTTTTTCCAACTTCCATCGGGGTGTGGAACCTACCCACTTAGATTTGAACGCAAAAAAACATGTTTACACGCTTTTTCTTTTAACGATTCCTAGCTTTACCGAGACGTGTTAGCGATCGTAAATTCTGTTTTGTGTTTTGTAACAATTACAGTATTTTCGTTGTAACTGAATTTATACGGTTCTTCAGTCAAATTCAGCAAGTACCTAAGGTTTATCATTTCATATCTCCACTACATCTACATACACTCGAGCAAAACCGACCACGATACCTATTTCAACTTTCACCGAAGCATTAAATGAAGCAAGTTACGTAGCTAAAAGTTCATTTAACTCGGATAACTTTACCCGTATCTGTACCGAACTTTGTCGACGTTCATTTAAGTTTATATCCATTCCAACTCGGGCTAAAGTCCTATCGGGAATCGTAATCCGGGCGGACAGTTTGTTAGGAACATTTTTTTTTCTTTTTGTTTAAGTATGAGTAAATAGCAACAAAACGACTGTGTAGGGCACTCGAACCGACATTTACGACTCAATCCCAAAACAGAGACCGCGGGCCGGTTGAGCTCGTGCATTCGCCACCATTTAAATTAGAACTACCCCACCTCTTTAATTCTCATCAAAAAAGAAACAACACAGAATATATGGCCAAACCCAGAGATCTCTATATTCTGGCGGATGACCCGTTTCAAAAGCGTCGATGACAGGACAAGTTCGTATACATTACTAACTGTCAGGTTGTGTTATCTGTGGCACAAGTATGTATGTGCTACAAGAGATGTATCCCACGGTTGATTAGACAAAACGGTCCTTTGGGGCTTATTAAGTTTCGTAATTAGACCCGTTCGTTGCGTTATTTAGATTAGAGAAATTGTTCCATACAATTTCTAGTAAGTAGGTATGTCTATTTATTTAGTTTATATTAAAATTTATATTGTATTTCTTTTCAAATTCGTATGCTACATATATATACATATAGAAAACATATTTCTGTGATAATTCTATAGAAATAATTCTTATTGGACTATGGCCTTAAACCCTCTGTGTGAGAAGAGACCTGAGCTCTTCAGTGGGACAATTAGGGATTGTTATGTTGTGTTATGTAATTCTTATTTATTTCACTTAATCGTCATCTGTGCCAATGTCAAGAAAGTCTTACTTCCAACGTGTGTAAAGGTTACACGCACTCTTTCTGTTTCTTATTAAATTATAACCTTTTTTTTGTTATCAAAGGGGAATAAACTTAAATATAACCCAAACTCTTTTAAATTGATTTAGGTTATATGTTATTCCTACCCACCAGCAACCATCCGGCGCATATGGGAAGACCTAAATTATAACCTTTTGTTGCGTACCTACACATTTTTTGTGAAAGTATATTTCGATACTGAATTTATGCATAAAGGTAGGCAGTTCATAGCCACGCCTACGTATCTATAAAAACCAATGCTACACATGTTATTAGCCCAACCTTTATACTTTACACGTATCGATATTCCACACCTACCAATCAATACGAGACTTGCGAGACATATGACAGCATTTGTATCACAATTCTGGTATATAAGATACAAAACAGAAATCCATGGCAAAGATATGTTTGCGTAACATAAAGACATATTTACAATAACGGTATGGGGAGTGGGAGTCCGTCCGAGAGTTTAATGGCGCGAAAACTGACTGGATCATATCCCAGGGTTTACGACACGAGAGTAAACGGCCGATTCATTTGCAATTCTAACTGCGACTTAGCAACGGTTCGCCAGCGATTGTCCAACGTCAAAACAAGTTCGTATCTTAAAGAAATAGAAACAAAATATATTTGTATAGCTCTGTACAATGCAAAATTTAAAATATCAAAACTATTTGACTTAGCAACGTTTATCTAAGGCTTTTTTAACTTCAAAACAACTTGGTGTCACAAATAATTAGATAGGTATGTTTAACTTAAAAATATAGTCCGACCCTGTACAATACAATATTAAAGAATCAAAATTATTATTATGCAAGTATACATTGAAGAAACTGATTCTCGTGAGAAGGTATAAAATTGCTACACAAACTTTAAATAATCAAGTGCAATCAACATTAGGTATAACCCATAACTGCCCCACCGTTGGGCTCCAATTTAAACGTAAAAGGAGATAACGTTTATGTAACTTCGATCGCATTAGCCAAATTTTGAGCGTCCCTCAATTATACTTATGTGTTAGATTTCTTCGTAGCAACTATTTTCTTTACAGGCAATGATGTTTTATATAATAAAAAATTGTGTGTAATAATTAATTCTGTCTTCCGACTACAAAATCGAATTTTAAACTACTAGCTTAACTTTTAAAATAATAATAAAATACCTTAATAGTAGCAGAAAAAGATATTATTAATAGTAATAGTAGTAAAAAAATAGGTATAGAACCCATTTAACACAACGTAATAGTAAACAAATAATACTTAAAACACTACCAAATCTTGCACTCCTATGCGTAATATTTTAAAAAGGCACACTGTAGTCTCTTTGCGAATGAATAATACAATAGACGCAGTCAATGACAAAAGCTAGTGCCTTAAACTAATAAAGATATCGCTGGATTATGCGACGTTTTATTGGAATGATAAGCAAATGAAGCAAAATGGGTGGTTACGAGTATTTCTCTTTATTTTATCAAAAACATTTGAGAAACTAGTCCTACTCGTTTCGCATGTATTGTGAAATCAAACCATTTTTATGCATATTCAGCATATGCAAATAAACAGATAGAAAATCGTAAAAGCAGCGAGACTGTTTATAGGATCTTAATACGCTTTAGTCTATATACATGTATACTACACGCCATATCTTTGAGACAACTTTAAAACTTGGTACCTAGATGTAATACGTTCTTTTAAATATATTGTTTTACTAGAAACGAATCAATTGGTGTACTGAGTTCAAAGATCAAACGGATTTGAAGACAATGATCGTTTAACATGCATTTGATTTGATGCCAACGACCGGTCAAAAACCCATATCATTTGCGTCTATACCTATCCTTTACTCATTCAATTTAAATTATACTTAGTGTTAAATATTTTTTTAAGTAGGTATCAAAATATAGTTTAGTAAGATATGTTATGTTTCAAAGATTTTTTTCTGTATATATATTTACATTTTATTTTAGTTTTTAATGTTGTAATAATATTAGTTTTAACTGTAAATTTGGTTGCTAAATAAATAATATTTGTTTTATTGTTCAAAATAAAGTTTAGGGTAGTTAGCAATAATACAATATGCAATCATGTAACTTATAAACCAAGTGCTTGATGCATTTGATAGTTTCACCATACACGTAGATTCTGAATGACGTAATATCCTATGCAATATTATAGTTGTATTCATCCAATTACATTTTCAATTTGCGTGTATCGCAGTGTTATCGATAACAATAACAAAATTGAAATTTCCCATCGAGCGACGTACGCCTACTAGTTTGATTCACATGTTCCACATACGAAATATTGATCGGTTGGTGGTCCTTGTTATTCAGTATTCGATTCATTCTCATAGGCTCGATGTTATCGTCAAGGACACATATTGTGATTCGTTCCTCGGCCCGGAATAGATCGACTCGACGATAGAACGGTCGATCGATGAATTAGAAATGTCTACTTGCTTGCGTTTGCGTGAAAATGTTTCATGCGTCTTACGAATTTCGCCCAAACGACGAACGATAAATATGAAGGACTGCGATGAACCGGGTAAATAGCACAGGAACTTCGCAGTTACTCGTATCGTAAATACGTTGCTGTACTCAGCGCAGAAAATCAGAACTTAACATTCATTTATTACTAGCATTAAATAAAACGAAATCATTTGCAAAGGTTTTCTGCGCTACAGGAAAATAAAGCCTTCCCTATAACTTTTAATGTAAAATTCTCATGATAGGTTCCATGAAATTATTAGGAAGGTATAATTTTGAATATCCGGAATATACCTAAAAACAGTACCTAGTCTTTATCTTTGTGCATTAAAACTATGTAGGTACGGTAGAACACCGTAACTAATGAAATTGATTAATTTAATTAAAACTTAATTTGCTATAGGTAAGTACCTACTTAGTTTTAATTCAATAGTATAGTTATGTTTAGAAAAAAAATTAAAGTTTTATATTAAGCATTAGTCAATTACAAAGTAGGTAGGTATATGGAAATCGATTTGCACCTATATGAAATATTTCACTAAAATATTTTTTTTTATTAAAAATGAGTTGATTATTATTTATTGTAGAAACTGCTCTTCATTAATATTTAGCAGAATTATGTATCGATACAAATGCATAATGTATGAGATAAATGGCTTATAACATACCTACGCATATACAACTTCAAACCAGTTTCCCCATACGATGTTAAATTACGGTTGAAGACGGAACAGAATTAAAATATCGAGGTGGACATGTTAATCGCAACTTTGTTCCGTGACTTTGTCGGGCGATAAATTAAACCCACGAATTTAATTTCACGGGCGGCAAAGTAAAAACACTACATTAAGCCTGACTTATTTAATATTATTAAAAACGTAAATAATGAGATTAAGATTATTAACTACGAGAGAAGTTACGCAGTAAAAAGTTAAAATAAAGATAGGTAGATATTTATATTATGCTGATTTAATTATTAGAACACTTTCCAATTAAATAGTATTCGTTATACCTACTTTCTTAGATTGATATACGTGAAAAGGTTTACCAAGATACACCAATGGCTCGTAGCCAAAATATACGCACAATACAAACTTCATGTTTGTCTATTGAAGGGTCATGCCAACAAAGGACACGAGGGTTAATGCAATAAAATGCAAACGCGTTCGTGGTTGCGTGAAATTTGACAAAAGAGGCACGTTGTCATGAATGCATATTATGCAGGTCTATGTACCTAAACTTCGTCCGTATCTGACCGCTTAACATTCCACTTTACGCAGGTAAACTTGTAGGAACGTGGGAAAGACCGAATGTTGACACGTATAAAACTTTTTAAAGTTTTCATGCGCTATAAAAACATTTTTAGCGTCTGCTACGTGAAACGAAACAGAGTGCTCGCGAATTGAAATACGAACACGCATCAGTCAGCATGCAAATAAATTGATTGTATTTGTGTCGTAGGCACAAAACTATTTGACACAACACAAATCCAAAATGGTATACACTGATAGCCCTGGTGCGTTCGTTAGAGATCCCAGGGCTTGTCCATATGCGCCGGATGGATGCCGAGGGGGTTTTAGTAGGT
>DWPQ01002469.1:0-10579 GCA_018251795.1 Perichares adela | reverse complement strand
TTCCTGTGGCCATCTTCCAACCCGAGCTTTCAATAAAAATGAGACCTAGCTAGATCGTCTTATCACCCTCGAATACCTCCACACACCAAATTTCATCAAAATCGTTGGAGCCGTTTCCGAGATCCCATATATATATATATATAAATAAATAAATAAATAAATATACAAGAATTGCTCGTTTAAAGATATAGGATTCAAAGTTATGTGCGAATTAGAAATGTATTATCACTTCCTTCAATGAAGGAATATTATGTCGAAACCTGTATGCATATACTTCTTTGTAATGTTCTCAAAGGTATGTGAAATTTGCCAATCTGCACTTGGCTAGCATGGTAGATAGTTGATAGTCCTTAAACTCTCTTATTGAGAGCTCCTAGCAATTGTGCGACAAAAATGAGTTGTGTGAGGGAGTTACAAATACCAGTATTATTGACTATACAATCCGATCAATCTTCGCTCATGAAATAATCTCATTGGAAATTAAATGTCATGGCTTTACACATCTTGTATCCCAAAGGTTAAGGTAACCTATACATATCTTGCTCGGGTAGTTAAAACATCCATGTACAGGATATAGATGTTATATTATAGACAACTTGTAAATAGTATATGTATACCTACATAATATATATAAGCGAAATACTGACGCCATCATAAAAGCTATTTAACCATTAAACCAAAAAACTTGAAATTTGGCGGGAATCTTTTTTGTATCTTTGTTCTGCGTGTTAATAAATATAATTTCTAAACAACAGATAGTTTCTACAGATTTTCACAACTAAGATACCAGCATAAAATTGATTTTACAATACCTACGAATTACGATTCATTAACTTGGAAATCATTTTCTTTCAATCCGTTTCGTTTTTAGGAACATATTTGAAAGCAATTCAGACAAAAATAGTTTAAAGGGGCGTGTGCAGTTAGCATACTTTACAAAATTTAATTAATGTTATACTAGCGAGTTGTCCCGACTTTGCCCGCGTAGAAAAGCATATTTTTATCATGGCTACGTGTTTTCCAATTGTAGAGTCATTAGATACACAAAGCACATGTGACATTCTTTAAAATTTCTTATTAATACTTAACTCCTATATGTCATAGTGTTATGTTAAATAGCCTTTATTTAGCCTTTAGCCTAAATTGACTATCCAACACAAAAAAAAAATTCAATTCGAACCAGTAGTTCACGAGATTAACGCGTTCACCCCAAAACTTCAGCTTTATAATATTAAGAATAGATAAATTTTTGACAATAAAATTGCATTTAATTTATTTTATCGTTTTGTTAACTAGGTATAGTCACTAATTAATAACTGGAAATATTATTTAATTAGTGACTATTATTATAAATGGATAAGCTTAATATCATTGAAATATTTTTACCATAAACTTTAAGAATGAGAGGGATAAATGTTATAAATTGTATATCCTTATCCAGAAATAATGTTAAAAAGTAAAATGTAAAAAGTGCATTAAATTGAGTACTGCATCAAATTGAGTTACAAGCTACTGGTGACTGAACTACAGTTTACATTTATGATGATTGAATATTATGGATTTTTAATTTATTGGTAAGATACCAATCACAAGTCAGCTTATGTAAATTGATCCGTCGTGAAAGTATCGTAAATTTTTATTCAATACTTAAACTTCACTGTCAAACCAATAGTTAGGCGTATAAAGGGTTGGTAAGGTCTTTAGAGTATTTTCAGCGTCAACGTCAATTTATTTTCGAAAAATATTGTAAGCAGGAAGTGTATTATCTATACATTTGTATTAAACGAGTTACGTATTGGAACCAATCAAAAAACTAGCAAAAGTGTCGAAGCTAAACCCGCTGCCCCTTTATCGCACGGCGCAGCGCTCATTGGAGCCGAATTTATGTCTCTCAGTAATCCTGGCCCATTTGTATAGATAATTTTTATTATTGCCATCTCTCCGGCCGCCAGATACTCGCAGCTAGGTCGCCGAAAGAGTTCGTAATGACGATTTGAATAAGGAAGACGTATCCCTTTTTGCTGTCGATAACTTTGGGATTTTGTAGGAATTCGATTCGCTAGGGGTGTGAATTGTAACTGGCACTTTTAAATATTTTTAGATTTTTCCGTTGATAATTTTAAGTCTCGTAATTTGTCACAGAATACTTTCAATAATTTTCTAATTTAAACTCATTATGTAAGGGTGATCTTGATGTGATCTTGGATAATAACCAGATCATTGATTGAGCGTTTTCAGTGTACAGGTTTGTTTTATAGTAATGTTAATGAAGGATATTGTTACGCTTTTGTTTTAAAAACGTCTGATACAAAAATCAACAAAACGTACACAGTTTCCCAAATAATAAACCGATTCATGGCCCTACCATAGACAACAAACTATGCGTGTAAACTATTTTTAACATGGCCACACCGAGTTTATCTGCCCCCGCTCTTATGTCCGCGTTATCGCGCCCGATGCATTAGTCGTCGATAATACGGCGATAAAACAGATCGGACGGCGCCACGCTCCATCCCGATTATATTCTCGATATAAAAGAAAAAGAATCGATTTCTCTGATAATGATGTCATGCACGCTGTCCCGGCTAAGTGTCTTAATTGTGGATTCCTATGTAATGCACCTCAGTTCGAGATACGGGGTCCAGTTTAAAAAGTTACTCATTAATCTGTTTTTCAAAATTAATGGACGATTTGGACAGAATGTTGGTACAGATAACGTTTAAGTAGAAAGTTGTTTTGTAATTATGGAGGTACATCGGAATAATTATGTACATAACTACGGTGTTGTACCAGTAATGAACACGTTTAGAATCCGATTTTTAGTTATATTATATCTTGTTATATGTTATTACGATACAATGTTTTTAATTATTAAAGTAACGGTAATTTACAAATATATACCCGACTTGATCTTGTTATTGACTATCAGTAATACACAAGAGTCTGGTTTACTGAGTCTTCATTAAAGCAGAAATGTAAAAACTTAAGTGTTAGAAAAAAAATTGATATAAATGAAATACTACCTGTTAATATTTTCAGTAGGTCAAAGCAGTGGGTATACAAATGTACAGGTACTTGATTTTTTTTTTAAGTCAGAGTTGCCATCATAATAGTTATACCTTGATATCATTTACCGATTGCAATACCATCAGTAATATTTTAAAATATTTAATCTATCTATTAAAATAATTAAAGCCATCACATGAATGTTAATTATTACAGTAAATCAGTTGAGAGATATAAATTCTGTTACAATACAACCGGCCCATGAGCACCACGTAGGTACGTCACTAACAAAATGACGGTCTAATTTCCCGCCAAAATTAAGTGCCCGCATCGTGCATCGTATTTCATGAAGCTCCTTTTTGTGGGTTATTATTTATCGCGTTCGCCTCAAAACGCCTTTACACCGCACTCATTATGTTGATGTGAGTTGAAAGACTGAAAATTTTGTCTATTCGACAATATAGTGCGATAACCGTTAATGATCATAACATCCGCCATTTTGAATCTTTCGCCATTTTGAAACGCTTTGTTTGTTTATGTGTAATAATATGGAAAGGTTTAGGGGTAGTTTGAGATTGGATAAATGCGTGCTTTGTCAGTTTGTTCATGTTGGTTTTTGTTTAGTTTAACGCTAAAAGGCTTCGTTCGTTAATGAGTAGGCAGTAAAAAGATAATGCTGTGTACACACGCTAACGCATAATCATTAAGGGCAGTCCATTCTTTTGAATGTGATAAAAGCATGTTTAGTTTTTGCTAATGTAGACGTTGGTATAAAATACTCGAGGTCAGTATCTGACTTTACTTCATTAGATAATTAATGTTACACTAAATAAACAGTGTTCTATGGAAATCGATAGCTAATAGAATATAATTTAGCTTACTTTCAACATTCACTTTGCTTCGCTAAAATTCCCTATGATTGAAAATCACAGTAATGTGTATGTTAAATTATTGAGCATTTCGAATTACTTTAGGAGTGTATTATTGAATTCGTTGTTTTCCAAAAATGAAAGGCATATCGACAGAACCGTATCATCGTACACAGCATAACAACTGCACTCAGTAAAAATACTTTTCAATTTCAACATTACATATCTGGTCGCAAAAACTTTTCCATAAAAGCAAAATTCTGATACAATCTCTGCATAAATTTTCCATTTTACGAGCAAAACTTGTAAACAATCAGAGACATTATGACAAAAGACAATGCATTGGACATTAAAAAAAGACCGGGCGGGATCACACGATACAACCCGAAGGAACAGCACAGTGGGCCGAGCGATCCCGATCGAGCTATCGGCATCTCAGTTTGTTCTCACATCATTACCCGCGCCGACGGCTACAAATTTACATCCCACACAATGGCTATCCGCCATCGAGGCATCATTAAGGTGATTCTGATAGCGCCAGCCCCGGTACCACCCAAACGACGTAAATTTCTCCTCCAACCCGAGCTAAACTCACCCCTGTTGCAGCAGAATTAAAATCCAATTCCGTGTCAACAAATGACGGTAGTTACGCAGAAGATCCTACCGCCAATAGTGACAGAACGTCATACGAGCTTCAGTCGGGTAAACGATTATGAACACAATGTTTATTGTTGTAAAGTTCTAAATAGGTTACTTGATTGCACGCCTCGGAAAGGCTCAGTTTGAACCGAGCTGCGGGCTATCGCCTTACAATGGAACTTATAATAGAGAATCGTGGAAAATTGGTAAGGAAAAAGTATATGCTAATCGCTAGGCGTGTTTCAATTTATAAAGCCATTTTCTGAAAATGTATTACGCTGATAAGCCGCAACTAAATCTTATTACACGAAAATGATTTAAAAGCTGACGAAGAGAAATCTATAACTAATGGGAAAGATGAGAAAAGAAAAGGCGAGATGATGGATTTTAGAAGATTAGGATTTGATGAAGTGGTTCCTAAAATGTAATAAGAAGGATCTGTAAATGAATATATAAATTTATTTTCAAACCTTATTATGTAATTTCATCAATTACTATAAAATCTAAGTACATTGCAACTGGTGAAGTAGAAAAAAGTAGAAAAACAGTTTGGTCCGGTGGACGCGCTTTGCATACAATAAGGTTCGTTATGTTGACGTGGCGGATGCGTCCGGGTGACGCGATCGTATCGTGTCCGCGCTGGCTAATTTGCTACCTGCTCCTTCCATTCGTATCACCTGTTTACCACGACTGTGATCTACAATATGCACCATCTTGGATCAATCGTCTATAACTTTAGTACTGAGTAATTGTACTACTTTAGAATGGTTTTAACACTCTTCTTTTATTTAGATATCATTCGTTTTAAAAACACTTTGTAAATAGGCAATTTTTACGGGAAAACGTAACTGTCCATTATGTCAAAGTTTTATGTATTCTGACACTTGCTGCTTGAGATGTATGGTTGACAAAGGTTACGTGAAACCCAAGCACAGCAGCAGGATAGGTTTGGTTTATGATGCTGATCATCCATAGAAATACTAGGCAAGCAGAAGTTAAAAGCAACTTTAGAGTATTCATTATCGATATCTCTTGCCAAATCACACAAGTAAATAGTGCCGTAACAAACGAATTGTACAAATAATCTTGCATCATAATCTTCCCAATCAACTCGGCATTTATCCTGTAATTAAACGATGAATCCACACGTTTTATTCGGTACAATGTACCAAAAAAGCGTAACGGACGAAACAATACCTTTTATCCGCGAAACAATCCGATTATCTGCCGATCGGTCCGTATCGACACACAAACAACACTGACGAAAACCGCGAAAACAATCGAAAACAATCGAATACGGGAGATAAGTGGGATACGAGTAAAAACATTGAGATAACGCGATCCAATCTGTAAACAATGGTACCAGGCTCATTAGCGTAACTGGAATTGTGCAATGAGCTCCGCCTTTTGCCACCAGATGTCACTACATGCAAAAGAACGTAAACAAAATACTGTATAATACCGCGAAAAGAGTACAACAGGCTTGTCAATTCTTAAGCATTGCTTATACTCTTTTATTGCAAACCTTATGGCATTCAAAGTATCGACCTGTACAAGAACAATCTCAAGTTCCTGGTGGAGGGTTTGTTACTTCCAAGCTTCCTTATTAGGATTGCGACCCTAAAATCGACTGCGAAATTATATTTTCTTAGTCGCTACGCGCCGGCAATACCTTTGCAGTTATGGGCGTTGTTACCATAAGGTAGTCAGGTAGTTTTTTGAATGGACATAAAAATAACTGATAATTAAAAAACGCAGCAGAAAACTTATCGGTGGGTGAAGGATTTAAACTTGAGCCCAAGTGAGAGACCCAAGGTATAAACCACTAAGTTAACACTGGTTACTGCTGCTACAAAAATCTTTATCCACCCATAAACAAGGTATCCCGAGATAGACGCGTCGTGGTTTTTGTACTAGTAACAAGATAAGTCTGAACACGGCGGAGCAAGTGGTAGATAACAAGATCGGATCTGTAAACAATGGTTGGTTCTCATTAGCCAGTACCATACCCATGCCACAATCGCCACGATTGTGCAATTGTGGAATCGAGTTAATCGACTCGGCCGATTTGTAATCGATACATGTATCAGTTGTAGCGAGGGAAACTTATTTTTTTCCTTCGTAGATAAAATCGTCATGTTCTGTTATTAGCTTCACCTGTAAATGTAGTGGAATCTTTTAATTTCATGTTCACTCACTTTCAGACTTACAAATGGGACGCCTTCTACGCATAATGTCGGACCACGGTTTTTTTAGAAAAACTATATTCTTGTGTTATTAGAATCACTTTATACTATTCTTCAAGTTAAAATTTGAATAATGACTATAATTAATGAGTTTTTCAATTGACAATAGACTTAACAACTAAATATAATGGGCGATAAAGTTCATAAAAATGGTTCTCCTTTAAAATCTTTTTTTTTTTACTTTGCGTTAGGACATTATGCGTGGGAGGTGAGGAAATACTGTATGCTACCTCTAATAGAAGAAACCTGATGTCATTACTTCAAACGTTTAGTAGTGTGTATTCGAGCAGAGGGTTGGCTTGGCCTCAGTGTTGGGTAGAACTCCTTACACCCCACTTAACAATATATCACTCCCATTGCGACCTCTTGACTTACACAGTTAAAATATCGGTCAATTGTCGGTTACGATGCCAAACTAATTTCTTTACAACGACTTTGACCAAAATCTAGACTAGATTAGATAATAGATAGAGATCCTTATGTATAAAATGCTCAAAATGAACGCGTCAAGCAAAAAAGCCAAGATAATGTAACATAAATTGAACGTATAAAAAACCTTTGTCGCTGGTGGCTGTATATTTGCTGTGATGTGTTTCTTATTTTTCTGATAGACATTTTGCTGTTGATCCCAGCGGCCTTTTCAGCTTCACGCGTACCGTCATGATATGGTATATATCTTTCGCACAATTTACGTGGATTGCGAAGAGATTTGAAAAATATATTTTTTACACAAAATGGCGTCTTCTCAGGTATTCGCAGTGTGGTAGTCTTGTGATGGTAGATGGAACAGCCTATGTTCGGATAGATGGAATAGATTCGGTGCGATTCAAAACAATGCAGTGTTGGACGCTTGCTCAGAATCCCGTGGACTATGCATCGTACCAACGTTTCGGAATTACAAGAACTTAATATAAAAGAGATATCGTCAATTGTACAAATTCTTAAGTCTTCTTATATCACTCGCAACGAGGACTCCATGGAATGTCTAGTGGTGCAAGGCAAAGTTGAGGGTAAAAGATCTTGCGGACGCTCTCCAATAAGATGGACAGACATCGTTGAAACTGTATCGAACTCCAGTGTAAACGATTGCTCTCACTGCCAAACACCGACTTACGTGGAGATCTATCGCAAAAGGCTCTATAGTGCAAGAATTGACCAAGACATTACCACGACCACTCTGACAAGAGCACACGACTAACAAGATAGTTGTGATGTGGAGAGGGTGCCATGTTTCTGGTGTAGCTTTGTTATGTTATGGTTGTGAGGTGGTTATAGTTTAGTGTCGAAGAAGGAAGCCGGAGTTCAGTTTTATGCTTGCTTTCTGACGCTACGTACTGTTGCTACGCCTGTCTTTTACCCTATAGTTGACAGATAAAAATCGCTACTATATCGATAACAGTTCCTATTGTGTACTGTGTACGACATACGTACGTAATGACATTGGTTGATATATTTTATGTTAGTTTGCTTAATCTTCACATAGTATAAAATGAAGGTGCTTCCGCTATCTGTTAACTAAGATCTTTAAAACTATCCAACTATTTAATGGAGTTTTCAGCAATAAATAGAGCGATTCGTGAAGAAGGTTTATATATTTTTTTCATATCCCTAAGTAATAAGGGTGGACAAACCCAAACATTTAATTGTTTGGACAAAACATTTTTTTTGTGATGTGGCATTAAACAATCCATATAACCCTTCAGTTTATCCTTTCTATCACCAACCTTTATTTTCTAATAGCCAAAAGCTTTTGCTACATTTTAATATGGCATAACGTCTGCGGTTTCAGCTCGTAAAGTATATTTTGTTGTATTATATAAAGATACGATTGCATTTCTATTGACATGTAAAGCTTTAATACGGCCATTATTAGAGATATGACGCGGAGTTATAACGAGAACAGGCCACATTCGTACGCATGACTCGAGCTTTCAGGCCAGGGTCGACGGCTCGACGGCCACTCGCTGATAACTCCAACGATCTTTTAATCATTCATTTGTGATTCATTGTGGCTTCACACAGAAAAATGTGCGTGTTCTTAAGTGGGGTTGGAGATCGTCCTGTTTGGGAATTAGTTTTATTGACATGTCGTAGCTTTAGCCAACGGTTATTGTCAGTTTTGTCAAAATAGTCTTAAGTGTTCTCTGTATCTGTGAGTGGGAAAATATAGTCCCTGGCAGTTTCTTGCCGCTTCTTCTTCTAGGGCCTACTCATCGTAGGGACTTGCTGAAGCGATGGCGAAATAACAGTTTAAATGAATTTAAATAGTTAAATGAAACTAAAAACACGCATTTAACACACATTTAAGTACATTGTATTGTCATCGGGTCACACGTAGAATTTTTCAGGTAAATCAGACCGTAGGAAGAGGGTCAAATTTGAGTTGTAAGATTCCTTTTTAGTTAAAGCGTAAATAAACGCTGTGTTCATATATATTCACAGACATTTCACTTGAGTAAACATCAAAGACATTAAGTATTATATATTTAATCTCTTTAGTAAACATGATCCATAAATATAAACAAGATTGAACCTTGAATATCTTAAGTAGTTAGGCGCCAGTTTTAGCTTTGATATTTTAATGGATACAACGCGACTCACTCGTCTTAGTTTCCGTTAAGACTAGAAACTTACATCTATGTAGTAATTTCGGAGTTTATTACAGAAACTATTAAATTCGTTATTTAGTTTGTTGTCTTGATAATTTAGGTGTTTCAAAATTGTGTTAGCTGTTGCGAGCTCGTTTTGTATTTAAAATTATATTTATTTATTAGTCTTATTCTGCTACTATATTTCTTTATTAGTCTTAGTACCTACTTATTCTGTTACACTGTAACTAAAAGTATGCCTTTTGGAAATTAAACAAATGTGATCTCATACACAGATGTTTCAAATTAACCTTAGCGTAACAATTCTTTAAACAAAGCTGTTTACAAACTTAAACATTTGAAAGTATTCTAAGGCTTTCGTGAAATTATAAGTGTTGTTTGTATATGCGTCAGGTTATCATTACTTTTCGATATAGTGATTTACAAAATTCTACTTTTGAAATAGTTTGTTAAGCTGATATTTAACTTAGCTGAGCCAATTTTGTTCTCCATGTATTATCTATATATAAATACGTGAAGCGAAAACTTTCAATACCTTTTTACGTAAATTGCGCGGACGCCCGGACGGAGGAGTATGAACTTTCGCACACTTATAATTTATGTGTAGGAGAAGTGCAGAATGATTATATTTTTCAACAATAATATTTATAAAGTACCTTAAATTAATAAATAAATCATTACATACACTAAGACACACATACTCGATATACGTATATTGTTTTGACGTTTATTATGTAAATGGCGGTTGCCAAAAAGTTCGATTGAGATTGAAGTGGGATGTGTATGGGATTAAATAAAGTTTTATTATTATTATCTCTCAACAATTTCTTTTAACAATTTTTCAATTCCTTATCGTCGAATATCGACCACCACGCGATCTCTAGTAATTATAAAAATGAAAGTAACATATTACTTTGTTTCAGGATGGTGGCAATAGTAGCAACGAAGGTAAAACAGATTCAGAGCCAGGCTCGCCAATTAGCGTTCATCCTCCCAGCTTCTCGAGACAACCCAGTAACACGGATAGCAGAAAATCCATCACATCAACACATGTAAGATATTCATATCAATCCCTACTAATATTATAAATGCGAAAGTAACTATGTCTGTCTGCTACGCTTTCACGCCTAAATCTCTGAACCGATTTTGATGAAATTCGGTATGAAGATAGAACTGAACTTGGGAAAGGACATAGGCTACTTTTTATCCC
>DWPQ01002468.1:0-10579 GCA_018251795.1 Perichares adela | reverse complement strand
GTGTATCAAGTAATACCTGTATAATATGAATACATGATTTAGAAATAAACGTAAAAATTTAAAGAAAAATACTCCAATATTTGTTTTTAATTTCAACAAAAAATATTTGATCGTTCTTTTAACAGCGACTAGTAAAGAAGGATCATGATCAGTGACTGCACAATCTTCTGCCAATGACAAAGACAGAATCTTTTTCCATCTTTGATGCATCATTTGAGATAATATAGTAAAGAAATTAAGTTGCATTTATTTTATTTTATAATGATGACTGATTCGTAAAATATAAAGGATCTATTTTAACTATGTTTTTCACAGCTAATGCTCAAGGAGGATCGACTGCACGAGCTGCTGCCCGTGGTAAGGATAACATAATATCTCCCAAAAACGCATCGTTTACGTTTAGATATAAAACTAATGAAAACGAGCTTGTAAATGTGTCACAATATGGATGAACCAATTTTTATACTTAATATTTGTCTTTCATCCTTTCAAGGATTGTGATGATAAGAAAATTATCCAATGCATTGGTTGCATTAGCCGTAGAATGGTCGTTGACATTTTTGACATTAATGCAACTGCTATTTCATTAAATTATGACTAATATTAAATTTTCTGTCATAAACAACTAGCTTCTTAACTAGAATGACATCGCTCTTCTAATACCACTGATACTACAGATTTATAAAGATTATCGTTTCATATCCATACTTTGCTACCTTACGAAAACCCTTAATTTTAAAACTTAAATTTTGACATTGACAATCAACATACAAGGCACTTAACAAATCTAGTGCCTAAAATAGAAAATTTGATGTATTTTTTATGCTATATATATTTCTAAATCGTAATACAGCTCAGTCAACAGTAAGCAAGCCAAGCCCGAGTCAAAACTCAGATGGATCGAAACCAGGTAGCTCTGACTCAAAAGGATCTAAACCAGAAAAAACGAGCCCTCCCAAACCAAATCCGAACACTTCATCAACTGCAATTGCTTCTGCCAGTGGTAAGGATAAATTATGAATTATTAAAAATTCAGTATAACGTTTATTTCAACATATGCCCAAATTATAATGTTTTATTTAAATATAAATCTTCATAATATTCACTTATTTACAAGGGAAGCTTAACATGACGGTTCTTTCAACAGCGAATAATAAAGGAGGGTCAGAATCAGCAAATGCACAAGCTGCTGCCAGTGGTAAGAATATTTAACATATTACAATTTGAATTTGCTGTTCAATCGAAAAGATGAAAAAATATGCTGTTTTTTTTTTGTAAGAATTAATGTGACTGTTCTTTCACCAGCCAATAATAAAAAAGGGTCAGGATCAGCATATGCACGAGCTTCTGCCATTGGTAAGGATATTTAACAAATTACAATTTTAATTTACTGTTCAATTGTAAAGATCAACAATTTTTCAATTTTGTTTGTAATTTGTGAAGATAAACGTGACTTATTTTAACAGGATTAGGAGTAGAAAAAATAAACTTTCCTTCATAAATTCGTCATTTAAATTTGGTCAGCAAAATAATTGAACTTTATTTGTTTTATCAATAGTTATACTTACTAATTTATTTGTGAATATTATATAAACTGAGTTTTTCACAACGGCTGCACAAGGGAAATCGATATCGGCAAAGGCACTAATTACTGCCAATGGTAAAAATATTACATAAATCTATTCCATTTTATTTCATCATTTAAGTTTTGACAGCAAAGGTCCTAGGGCCAGTATGAACCTACGGGACATAGCTGTGGGCCTGCACTAAAAAAACTAATATCTTTAAATTAATACGTGAAGCAAAATCTTTAGATCCCGTTTTTACTAAAATTTCGCACACTTATACTCTGTATGTAGGATAAGTGCAGAACGTTAATCTTTTTTAATAAGAATGCATACAACTGAATGCATACATTGAATCAATAAATAAATCATTACACGGACTAAAACACGCGCACACGGATTTGCATACTCGATATACGTATTACTCTTTTACGTTTATTATTCAAATGGCGGTTACAAAAGGATTCGATTGAAATACTAGTTTCTAATCACAATTATTTGAAAAAAAGTAAGAAAGAAACAATTATTTCGCCATATTATCATCTACAGTGTTCTAAAGTAAACAAAGTATAAATAATGTTACTAATTAATAAATAAGTTGTAAAAGAGAAAAAAAAAGAAAATAAATAAAAAACAACATAATTAAATAAAATAATAGCAGACACCATTGCACAACCCAATGGATGACGAAAAGGGACACACACAGCGGGAACCGCTGCTTCTCAGTGCGTCCGAGCGGGCAGAACGCACGAGTAGTGTGCACTGTGCTTGCAAATATGTAAACTATAATTAATAACAATTCATAATCTTTTTAGGTCCCGGTTGTAACATTTACATGCAGCAACATTTAAACAAAGCATTTATAAACATATCACAAATTATAGCTGAATTGTACAAATTAACTGCTTGTCTGACATATTAAAAAGATATACTTTATTTTATTATTCTTTTCCAAATGAAATGATACAGTTTTGAATGTATCATCATGTTGTATCTGTATGAAATAATCAAGTTTTATTATTATTCTTATCTGCGAATAGAGTTCTCAAGATTACACTGTAATATTTTTTTTAATTAGTTATGGTCAAATTTCGACCAGCAATCTCTAGTATTGATAATAGTATAATAATCGTAGATAAGGCCTATTTAAAAGTATTTTTTTAAGGGTTCCAATAATTTTAAGCAAAATATAAAAATACCGGGAGATGCGTCTTTTTCTGCTGATTCTGAAGATATATCTAACTAAATTTCGATAAAAATGTTAGATACGTCTTTTTTCCTTATCACTGCAGTGCAGCTTTCAAAATAAAGTATTAAGGCAAGCTGTAAATGCTTCTTGGTACGTAAGAAATGACGACCTCCACCGAGACTTAAACATGGAGTACGTCGTCAATATAATTAAAAAATATGTCGAAACTCACCAACATTGACTTCATCAACTTATGAATGTCAAAGCAATCCAGCTTCTTGACCACACGGATATAGTGCGAAGGCTAAAAAGAAGTAAACCGTTTGAGTATGTAGTATTAAATGCGTAGTGTACTAGTATAATGTAGAGAAAGTCCTGTTGTTAAATAAGACACACGAACAACGCGACTAGAAGTGTTATTGGACAGTGTATTTGGACACAATTTTAAATAACATTAGTAATTTAAATCGGATTTAAACGACTTATTAGTCTTTTAGGCTAGATCGTTATCATATGGAACAAATATTCCGTCTAAAGAAGAAAATTGTTTTTCTAGAAAAAACTGGTTCCAAATGTAATTATACTTTTATGTGTTATACACACTTCAGTTAATATGAGGCCATTCACGAATTTTAGTCTTAAGAAACCGATTGTAAAATTAAATCTGATCCAGTGGGTAGTTACTGAATTACTCCCTCAGAAGTGGATCCCAACCTTGATATTATTGTAACTACTGTTACTTTTTAATTTTTTCTTCTGTTTCAATCAGTTCTCTTCGATGAAGGATACTTTAAAAGATATCATAATATATTTTTTTAGCTCAGTCCACCGCAAAGGGAGCAGGAAAGCCAAGCCCAGGATATCCAACCAAAGGCGAATCAAGCTCAAAAGGAACTGCAGGCGAATCAAGCTCAAAAGGAACTGCAGGCGGATCAAACTCAAAAGGAACTGCAGGAGAATCAAGCTCAAAAGGAACTGCAGGCGAATCAAGCTCCAAAGGAACTGCAGGCGAATCAAGCTCAAAAGGTCCAAAAGGCGAACCAAGCTCAGAAAATTCAGCCACTGCTAATTCTGCTTCAATAGGTTAGTGCTTCATTTGTCACGTATTATAAACAAATCAAAAGTCAAAACGCAGACTAAACAGCACGTTTAAAATTTATAGTGTTTTGTTATAAAATGTATTGATCATATTTCTCTCACATATCATTAAACATCATAATGTACCTACTTCACTAAAATGAAAAATCCTTTCCTATTTGCTCAAAATGTGATTGACATTTTTGTATAATAATTATGTTTAATGTAGAAGTTTGTTTACTTATGAGAATACTAACATTTAGTTTGATTCAGTCAGTCGCTCTCACTGAAGACGTCAAAAAAATTATACACTCAAATTACGTTGATTAATTGTTATTAACTGCTATTATCTATCTAAAATATTTTTTAATTTTTTCAGCTTCAAGCTCAGCATCGGGGGCAGGACAAGCCAGCAGTTCAGCTATAAGTATTGGTAATTTAAGCATTTTTATCATTATTTTCATAATACCCATTTGAACTATATTTTAACACACCTGTGAATGGAGTCAAGAAGATAACGGCCTCAAATAATTATTTATTGGATAATTATCGGAAAGTTGTGGCCTAGTGGTTTTAATTTTGATCCGCTGTATGGAAGAGCTTGCGTTTAAATCCTGTACGCATCACAATTTTTCAAGGTTATGCGCTTTATGGAAATGTCAAATTATCACTTCCTTCCGTGAAGGAAGTCGTGAGGAAATCTGTATAACATTCAAAAGATTTTATGGAGTCTGCAAACCTGCTCTTGACTAGCCTGGTGAACAAACTATTGGACGCTCTTATTATGAAGCTAAGCAATTGGACAATTAAGGGTTATAATGATGGTAGTATGAGGATGAGGAATTAAGAAACAAATACGCATGTATAGGTTACACGCACTATTTGTTATTATTATAAATAACCAGTTTATATCTTTTATCATTATGTCGGGAAGACCGAAAAATATTATTCAAGTTTCGTCAGTATGTAGTTCGTTTCTAAATATTATTTCCAAAAAATATGAACAAAGCTCGGTCATCCACTTGTTAGTATTAATTCAGAACATTGCTAAAACGGTATTTCAAATTGCCCACAAGCTTGTTATATTTCATAAATAATCATACAAAAAGGTAAGACAAAAAGTTAGTGCAGAAAAACAATATTTAAATTAAAAGCTAGTTACTAATCACCGCTCGTGCGATTAGCAAACGGTTATATGGATATTATTTAATAATAATATATAATTAATTGTTTCAGCATCTAGTTCAGTTTCGGGAAATGGTCAAGCATCTAGTACCGCGATAAGTTCAGGTAACAAATCATATAAAATTACATAACTTCGGTAATTCCTAAACAATTATCCCACTTCAAATTCCCGTTTGTTACGATATTGATACGATACAATTTAGGCGAGTGAAAGATTGCATTTAATCTTCCCGATATTTACACATGGCGTAGAGACATGGGCCATCAAAGCAAGGGAAAGACAGAGGATTGAAGCATTGGAAATGTGGTGCTGGAGACGCATGTTAATAGACCGCGAGACGTACAAATGTTTTAATCCGCTCACAACTTAAAATTAAGGAGCACCCGTCACCAACCTGTTATCAACGGGTACTAGGCTACTTTAGGCACAAAATGAGACGTGGAGACGACAGTCTCAAAGAATTAAACACGGTAGGAAAAATAGCCAAATACCGATTACCAATCATACGGGCTGATCAAATAACCAAAGCAGAAATGCCACAATTCTACATAGTTGCCAACATTGCCACAAATCGTAACCGATGGAGACAATTTGTTCTAGACTTCCCTCCCACGATGACCACGATATTCAGTCATAAAAGACCAACTAGAGGTAGAGATATGATATAAAAATGCACCATGGACAGATAGGGTTGTAATTGATCATTTATGAAGATTTAGCCATACACAATACTAGAACATTTTATAAAAATATAAAATGAATTTCCGTACATTAGTCTCGGTGACACTTGAGAACGGCTGGACCGATTTGGCTATTTTTGATTTTGAATTATATGTGGAAGGACAGGGCAAGTAATAACGGCGAGTGAATATGAAAAATTGATACAAAGCATTCCTAGCTGTCAAACGATAAGATGTTCGTCTCATCGTTCAGAAATCAAATTAATTGACAAACGTGGACCTAAAATCCGATAATTTCATACAAAAAACCTTTGAAGCTATGAAAATAGAGCTCTAAAATTGTAGCTTAACTGAATAAATAATGTAAAATTAGAAGCCCTGATTTATAATAAATTATAATTTAAGTTTTCTTTATATTACACGTTTATTCGCATAACAATAAACGCATCTTGCATTCTTCAGATAAATTGTCAAAGCTTTAAGTTAACTGTCAGTCAGTTCAGTGTAAACAAAAAAAAATATCGATGGAATGTACTGAAGTTATTAATAACTATTATTATTATTACTTTGAACTTTTTATTCAGAATATTACTTAGAATCCGTATAGCATAATTACATCATTCCCCCAATTACAACATTTAAAGAATTTTATTTATCCTTTGACATTAAAAAAGAACCATGCTTTATAATTTACCTATGGACAGCAGAACTGTATGGATACAGTTTTTATCAATTCCACGGCCATAGATTCTCGCTATTTGGTCTCCCATTACATATTTGATGTAATATCACGTGTACCTAATATAATAATAACTAGCTGACGGGTTTTATAGATTAAATAAAATGTCCAAATACGTTTTCCACTACTTTAATAAAATTGTGCAGTATCAACACAAAGATAGTCAAAAGCGATAAGCAAACAGAATAAATATAAGTCCACACATACGAATAAATAGAAATAACAAAACGAGTAAAAGCTACCAACCACGGCTACTGAGGGGGGATCTCAGTTCAGTTCTTCACTTCAGTTCGCGACAAGATCCATTTGGGCAGCACATGGCTTACTCTAGCTCCACCTTAAAAATAATTTTATATTAATACATTAAAACAATGTTCTACAAAAACATTACCTTGATCAAGTCGCCGTTTTTTCGTGCATTTAAATAAATCTCATAATATATTTTTACAGCTAATTCTTCCGTAGAGGCGTCAGGAAACTCAAATCCAAGTACCCCTAGTCCAAGTACACCATGTCCTGATACACCAGCACCAGGTACACCTGCACCTAGTACACCAGCACCAGGCACACCAGCACCAGGTACACCAGCACCAGGTACACCTGCCCCAGGCACACCAGCACCAAGTACACCAGCACCAGGTACACCTGCCCCAGGCACACCAGCACCAGGAACACCTGCACCAGGTACACCTTGTCCTGATACACCTGCACCAGGCACACCAGCACCAGGCACACCAGCACCAGGCACACCAGCACCAGGCACACCAGCACCAGGCACACCTGCCCCAGGCACACCTGCACCAGGTACACCTTGTCCTGATACACCAGCACCAGGTACCCCAGCACCAGGCACACCTGCACCAGGTACCCCAGCACCAGGCACACCAGCACCAGGCACACCTGCACCAGGTATGCCTTGTCCTGGTACACCACCACCAGGTACACCAGCACCAGGTACCCCAGCACCAGGTACCCCAGCACCAGGATGTCCTCCTCCACCAGTTTGTGACCCTACACCATCAGGTGAAGCAAATAACAATGATTGTACTTTTGTTATCTTTCGACGACTAGTACCAGAGAAATACAAATTTAGAAGACCAATATTTGAACTTATACGTGAAGCAAGGAACTCATTCTTAGGTATGTCCTCAATAATATGTTTTGTTATTATTATAATATATTATGTATAAGTCAATATTATATATAGTAGGGTAACCTGTTGTGCCTTGGCACTATGTGTACCTCTAGACCACTGAGTTCGATTCATAATTAATTATTCGTGCGACCGACCATTCAATGCGAAGTTAACTGTTAATGACATACCGCCATAAGCTCGGGTTTGGTATTATCGACGTTAAAACTTTTGCTTGCCGAAATAGTAAAGAATTTATAATAATTATATTTGAACTAAGTTTTAAATATTTTATAATAATCATTTACTTTTATTTACCAATTGTGAAAACAGTAAAAAACATGGAGATAGGAGATATATATAAACTTATCTCAAAACTAATTGAAATCAATGGCCATAGTAATAGGCCGGGTTACTTATTTTGGATAAATGTATATAATAATTTACATAATATATATTTCCCCTAATTCTCAATGCCTCCTGGGTATACCGGAGTACTGCCCAAGGTAGTATATATATATCTCATTATCTTTCATTTAAACTTTATACATATTATTTTACTTTTCGATAGATATATTAAAAGAAACACATTTCTGATATTTTTAGTGAGTACCCAAATACTTTCAAAATGCAAATTAAGATTTGTGTGCTTGTACATCAAATTATGATAATAAAATAAATGTAAAATAAAACTGGCCCCGGTTCAACAGGTTTCCCTACATACAATGAAATTTCAGGTTATGGGAATATTAAAATAGCATTTTGGAATAAATTATTAACACACATTCTAACTAAAAAGTCTTAGTAAAGGGTGTCTCAGAAAGTTTTTCATTTTTTAAGGTTAAATAAAAAACAATAACATCAGATTAAACTATGTAGTTTAATTATTCAATTATTATATGAATTTTATTTATGAAAAGCAATCATCTGGAAACATGCGCGCCATTCGCTTGTTCACACTCGTTTAGCCTGGAGCTAAAATTTTCACTCTCTGGAGCATGTGTTCGGCATCTCTATGCCGAACAATAATGAACGAATCATTGTTTTTGTAAAACGCTCACACGCAAAATGAGCGCGCTCCCATGAACTTACTCATGCCTTAAACTTCACAAGCTCGCCAAGCGTCTCAGACCTTTCCCCTCCGCTATCTGTGGTTGACGAGTAACGGTCAATTCAAAAACGAAAAACATTCTAAGACACCCTATATTAATAAAATAACATAACTTGAAGTAACATTGTTATGTTTTCAAGTTAGCACTAAACTTAATTTTGTATTTTTTTTATTTATAACTTTAATGCTATTTTAGGAGATAATTATGCTTCAAGGCCACGACTTTGCGCCTGTCCTGTGCAGAGTTAAGGAAAACTGTGAGTTAAGTTTCAATGATCATTTCATATTATCGAACCCGTAAACAATGTACCACCAAATAACATCGAAAAATGTTATAATTATAATGTATATTCACAACGAAGCATACCAACTGATGCTACATTGGCAATTCCATTATAAATATACTAATATAATATTTATGTTTTATTTCCAGGAAAGATATGCGAGAATATTCAATTACGGAAGATCATGACGACTGGCTTCGAAAACGGAAAAGATTTGTTTTTTTTTATTAAATCAATTATAATTATTTTTATAGTTAATCTTGGTGGTGTATAATTTTATTAAAATATATGGAGCAAGCATTAATTCTGTGGCTTTATTTTGTTATGTCATTGTACTTTATTTACCTGGATTAATTTACATACTTGTGATATTAATTGATATACTTCGATATGTAGGTAATTATGAGCACATAATATCACAATACGTTAATAAGAATTTATTTTAGTGGATTGGTCTGGCATTTTGTGGAATTTTACTAAGATTCAGAATTATATTTGCTGCAAAGTGTTGAATGACACTTCACTTACAAGGTTCCGTCCATTTTCCCAGACGTTATGAAATGTAGCAAGATTAATTTACATAAAAAGGTGGTAAAAAGTCAAAAAATTCAAAAGGTGGTAAAAACATTCAAAATAATTTATTCATGTAGGTATCACCGATACACTTATGCACGTCAATTCTTTGCTTCTACCACCGTTTTTAAATACGAATACTGTGGTAGCTTGAAACTTTAGTTTGAGACGAGTCAAAGTGCGGTTTATAGATCCCTTAGCATGTATAGTTACGGTTTTCAATAGTTTCCGTATGGTCGTTTTGCCAGATCCCGGAGGTCCAACGATCGCGACTCCCATCCTTTGTTGCAATTGCTCGTACAGTTCCACACATTTTTGTATCTACAATAAGACAATATATCATATATTTTGCTTAAACAAAAAATACATTCAAACAAAAAATATTTACTGAACCTGCTGATCGTTGCGAACTAGTCCGAGGCTTTCTGTAGTCGACTGTAGTGCTGAATACATTGGATTCGCATTTGACTCTTCCTTCGGGACATCAGCAAACACCATCGATAAGATGTTTTCAAAACTGCACAAAATTAATAACATTATGCTATTTTCTTCATTTCAATAATAACATGAGCAGGCGGTAGTAAGTAGCCGCCGACTGATCATCGATTCCCAACAAGGAAGACGGTCAAATTATCCGACATTGCTAGCGAATCACAATGAACATTCTATTCATTTCATTACAAAGAAGCTGGTAAGCGAAACTACCCTGAATCAAATATTCACCACATATTACTTAAACAAATAATAAAGTTACAACAATTGTTTTATAAGAACTGGGAAATAGGTGAGATGGTCGAGGAAAATAAGCAAGATTGTCGTCCAGTTTAAGATCAGTAAAATCCAACAATCGTGAGTACCCGTTACTGCTAAAACAGTGTATGCGATGATAAAAATTTCATCATATATTCAGCATCATAATTATAATCATATACCTATCAGTAACTTGATTAATATCGAACATGCCCCCTTCTCCATAATGTTCTCAAAGGTGTGTGAAGTCTGCCAACCCGCACTTGGCCAGCGTGGTGGACTATGGCCTAAAC